>APFE030090849.1:0-23371 GCA_000404065.3 Pinus taeda
GTGGATACTGCATGTTACTTGGTCAACACGTCACCTTCATCAGCGTTGGAGGATAAGACTCCACAAGAAGTATGGACTGGTAAAAAACCCTCTCTTTCACATCTGAGGGTATTTGGATGTGATGCATATGTACATGTTCCAAAGGAGAAACGAACCAAGTTGGATAGTAAATCTGAAAAGTGCATCTTTATTGGGTATAAGGATGGTTTAAAGGGTTATAAGCTTTGGAAACCAGTCACACGGAAGGTTGTGTACAGTCGAGATGTGGTGTTCAGAGAGGTGAAAGATGTTATTAAACATGAAGTCCAACCAAAGGAACCTGTGAAGATAGAGTTTGAACTAAAGGAGGAAAAATCAGACTCTGTAGCAGAGGAGGAATCAGAAGATGAAGAGCCACAAACTCCAGCTGTGAGGAGATTAGCTCGAGAAAGAAGGCAGCCAGAAAGATATAGTCCATCTGCTTTCTGTTCAAACTTTGCTTTGTTTGTAACTGATGATGATCCCAGAACTGTGAAGGAAGCAGTTTGGTTGCAGAGATTGTGTTCAAGCATGGGGTTAGTACATGGAGCTATAAGGATAGACTGTGACATCCAAAGTGCAATTTTCTTGCAAAAGAACCCTTCTTATCATTCAAAGACAAAGCACATTGATGTTCAGTATCACTTTGTGAGGGATATGATAGAAGACAAAAAGGTGTTGCTGGTAAAGGTGGACACTTTGAAGAATACTGCAGATGCATTGACAAAATCTGTGAGCTCTGAGAAGTTCTCTTGGGGTAGAGAAACAATGGGCATTTCAGGGCTGGACAAATGACTAGGCTCTCCTGTGGCCCCCTGTGGAAAGAAAACAACAAGTGGGAGATTGTTGGGTTGTGTTATATTCTTTGCACGACTAGCCTACGTAGTGAACCGGGGGGTTAGAGGGGGGGCGAAGCCCCCCCTTCGTTGTGCCGATTGCGCAGCGGGGGGGTCATAGGGGGGCTTGAGGGGGGCAGGTAGCCCCCTTCTACGGGGTTCGGGGCAGCGCCCCGAGAAAAATTTTTTTGGAACCTATATTTGGTTCGGCAAACCTACATATGGTTTTTCGGTCCATGGTTTTGGATGCGATGGTTTTCGGTCCATGGTATTGGATGCTTCGGCATGTATAAATATGTATTGTAACATTGAAAGGAATATAATGAAAAATCAAGCTGGTAGTCTCGGTTTTGAGATCCAGTGGGAAATCTCTGTGTATATGTGTTTTATGTGTTATGCTCTCGCATTTTTATTTTTCCTGTGATTTAGAATTCGTATGCAGGTAATTTCTGTAAGGGGTTAAAAGCTACATCAGTTTCTCCAAACTAGCTGATTTCTTATTTTAATTATCATTAACAATATGAAGAAGTCACACTAACTAGAATCCTATCACCCAAAATCATTATTTATTTTATTTAAACTAAAGAAAGCAGTAAAATGTAAAACTGGAATGCTTAGTGCTCAAGGGAATTGAAATTAAAACAAATGCATCAGAAATGAGAATGAGAATTTGCAGTAACGAATGTTTTTTCAAAATATTATAAGTTTCATATAAATTCCATGATTTTATAAATAGTTCAGAATCAAGACCAAATCTAAGATAATAAAATTTAAATATGAAGATAGAGAGGTCTTTAATTCCATTTTTAATTATGGAATTATATATTTAAAACTGAAATATATCAAAATGATTTAAATGTACTGCAAATTCGTCATTCACTGCTTTCTTACCATAATTATTACCCAAGCTAGCTTTTAAAATAACACATCGTTGTATCGGATGATTCACATCAAATGTCTCTTCACCATACTTGAATTTTAATTTGCAAGACTTCACTTTTGTTGCTATGCCATATATTGATTAAATGTTAATGACTCAAAGGCATGCATTGGAAGTTATCGCATCGGAGATTGCAATGGAAAACTGCCGATAAGAACATGTGCAATAAGATGAAGCGATCGCATCATTAAAGAAATATTATATCGGGGATTGGAGAATATTTACATTGTTCTTCCCATATCGCAAAACACACATTGTAGATTCATAGAAGTGACGTGAGCATAAAAAAAGTGATGAAATGATTGCAATATCGGCGATGCGATGGATGACATACCTAATCGACAATCGGCAAACTTTAGGTACCCGATGTAACACAATATGATTCTTGCGATGCCGATATGTGATGAATGAAATGGATATTCGGCAATCACGATCGGAAATCTTAAGCGCATGACGTAAAAATTCTCAATACGCTGATATGCGATGAAGAATGGACCTGATAATTTTATGATGAAAATTTGATAACATATCGGATCCAAGACATCGGTCCTTTTAAAGTTATGCTCCTACCATTATTGCGATTGAACGGACGCGATATTTTAATGAATTTTATTTGAATTTCATATTGGGTCCGGAATTATGTGGTCATCGCAATATCGGTAAAGTCGTTTATCAGAGATCGCCAATTCACGATAATGGAAGTATACTTCAACTGCAAAGCTTCGATATGCGAAATGCGATATGGAATATGAGTAAGATAGTACATCGAAGGTCTTTGATGAACAATTTGTTATCAAAAGAAATGTTAAGAACTTCTTCCGATGAAATCTTATGATGTGAATGGTCTTATGATATTCCTTGAAATTTCAATTGGGTTTTCTAGGTGAAAAAAAGCAAAAGTTAAAAAATGCTTAACTTCTAATGCATCACAAATAAAATTTCCCTGAACCAGTTGCAAATTTGAAATGGGTTTGTTGCTTACTTCAAGTTTTGAAAAGAAATAAAAACCTGCACATAAAACAGAAGACAAATAAAAAATAAACTAAGAAAAATAGAAACTAATAAGAGATGAGAACGAACTTGTAAATGTGTACCTGGAAGGAAATTGTCTGCAGATTTTACCTCATTAAACTTCAAATTCTTCCTTTGGTTTATCAAAAATTTTGTTTCGTTTAAAATCACCTCATTATTTACTCTAAATCTAAGTGTGTAATTAGTCCAAATAAAATCTGTTTATTGATGTCTGTGGAATACAAAATTTACCAGAAATAAATATGAAACTATGCTTCCCTTTCGAAGTGAAACAACAATTTATTACCTCTGCTCATTCCAAATTAATCTTGAGAAAAATCTGTATTGCTATAGTGATTGTTACATAATGCCTTTAGTAAATAAGCATGATGGGTTTTACAGCATCAGATAATAAACTAAAGATTAGAATGAGATTAAGCCACTAATTGTAGAAAAATATCAAAACAGATTTAAATGTGTGCACTCGGAAAAATGGGCATCCTTAAGATCGGCTTTTCGCAAATTCTGAGGAAGATAATATGAACTTCATATGATTACCGTGACAGGTTAGACTGACTAATAATGTTTGAATTTAGAATTAAGCTTATCATAGTCAATCATACATCTCATGGGATAATGGGATCATGAAGCTTTTATATCCTCAAATCCTGACCATATAAATTTCAAAAGAAAATCTTAGAAGGAAATCTCGAAATAAAGAAAAGTGGCTTTGAGGCAATCGATACCAAGTGCAACATTAATTGAATTTAATCAAGACATTATTCAAAATAGGTAGAGTAGAGATATCGCTATAAGAAATTTCAAAAAGGAAAGCAAGAATTAAAATTTTCTGATAAGGAAAAATGTTTCCACTGAACATGTATGAGAAGGCTGATTGCTTTGTTTTATTTTTTTAATCTACAGAACTGTTACAAATAAATTAACTACATAAAATAAGCTAACTAAATTAATTCTACTCCTATTCTAACCATATACATGAAAATGACTAGGTATAGTCATATTTCCAGTGTAACCATTCTCTTATTTTTATTCCCGCATATATGTACAGTTCAAATGTTAATAATAAAAATACAAATCTAATTAAACTAAGAAAATTAAATATGAAATCAAAATGTACAATTATTTTTAGTAACTGATTTAAAATCTCTTTCTCATGAAATTTCCTTTCCAATTCGATACCAATTGGATCACAAAAATCTGAATGGATTTCCATTAATGATTGGGAAATGTTCAAAAGAGGAGATGACAGGCCGAATTGTGGATATGAGTTTTCAAATTCAAAGGCATGGAAAAAATTGTTAGTGTTATGTAAAAATGTTAAGCTATTAACCATTTCCTTTGAGAGAAAAATTTCCAAATATTTTTCAAATGAATTAATGAAAAATGGATGGAAGTCTTTCAAATGAAATAGAAAATTATTAATTGAATTGAATTGCTGGCTAGATTGAAAAAATACATTCTCTTGTTGATATTGCCTTTGAAAAAATAGAAGTTTTTGATGAAACATTAGCATTGATTTAAATTGGAGTATTAATATCTTTTGATGCTGATGATTATAATATGAAACTTGAATTTCCCAATTGGGCAATGCATCAATTGAGTGTTTGATAGTAAGGTGTTCAATATGCCAACGAAAAGTGTGAAAATTTTGCAAAATAAAATCAGAAAATAAATCTAAATTCAAACAAAATAACTGTGAAAGAAAAACTAAAATGAAATCACTATCTGTACAACTAATGTTATAGCACAATTGGGATTGTTTTAAAATAATTTCTCTTTCACAAGGATTGGCTAGAATTATGAAATTTGGATAATTTCGAATTCCAACTTGTGAAATAGAAAACGAATTATGATTATGAATAGGAATGGGAATTTGATCCTGATATGAATCATAAATTGGAAGGTTTTCTTGAATGGTGAAATCATGAAGATAATTTGCTGCTCTAAAATGTGGATTAGTTGGGATAGTTCCTAAATTGAAGCATTCCTTATTTTCAGATGTTATTTGAATTTTCTCATGAGGATTATCTTGAGAGGAATAAAAATCAACATCCTCAATGTCAGAGTAATTATCATAAATGACTTCACAATATTCTCTACAATTCCCTTCTATCACATCCAATATATCAAAACAAGGAGGAACAAAAATCTCATGTTCATTAGTGGAAAAAGAATGATCAATTATTGTTTCTTTATCTTGATAAAAATTTAATGGTAATTCATTTAAATCATCCTCTTTAATTTCTTAAATATCATTGATGCCAAGAGGGGAAAAATTACTATCATTAAAAATATCAGGATAGAGGGAAAAATGTGAACCTGAAACAATGCATTTAAAACTATCTCTGTTTGAGAACTCTTGTGCATTATGCTCCTTGTAAATTTCAGATTCTAAATCATTCCTTTGCATGCTCATGCTTTCTTGAAGAAGGCTGCTTTGTTGTTCTGATTTTGGCATTTGCTCATCATGGAGAAATTCAGAAATTTGTACAGTAGTTTGCATTTTATTTACTTTGATTGTTGTTTGTACTTGCTGATTTGCGATCTGATTTTCCAAATTTACTCCAAAGTAGCTTTCAGATTTCAAGGTGGCTTTTTCTCCAAAATTGCTGATGTTGTCTTCTTGCATTTGAATAGAGATATTTTTCAAGCTTTGTGAAACCACTTCATCACAATTTATTTGCACATCCAAATTGGGATTCTCATTTATATTGGAAGGGGATGGAACAAAGCTTGAATTAATTTCATATGGATTGCGAATGGTTGGAAGAGAACAAATATATTCAAACCAATCTAATGATTCTTCTTCCATAGGTTTATCTTCGCCTTTAAATCTTAAGCAATTCCAATGAAATCGAATATTAAAATCATTAACAGACTCCTTTTCAAACCTTCGTAGATATTCAATTTCTTCACATATCTGTTCATAATTGTAGCCGTCAAATTTAGAAATGAAAATTGTAACAAATTGATCCCAGCTGTGAATTGAGGCAACTGGAAGAGTTTTACACCAGTTTCTGGCTTTTGCCGCAAATGTGAGGGTAAAGATTCTGCATAAGATGCCTTTATCAATTCCTTGAAAATCATAATTTGAAACATTTTGAATAAATTGAAAGACATGATTAAAAGCAGAAGAATTTCCCTTACCATTAAACTTTACCTGAGACAAGAGTCTTACCACATCAGGTGGAGTATTGGAGGATGCACGTCCATGGATGCAACTCCAAATTGGAAGCTTAAGAGGAGTCATCAGAATAATTAAAATTGAAAAGACTCCAATAAAATCTCAAGCCCTCCTTCTAGCGCCAAAAATGTTGATGCCTCGAAAATCGTTGCAACAACAATGGGGGACAACCACCCGGTCCGGACCTTAAAGCAGCTCCTTTTCCGTTTGGTGTGGTGGCTCCGACTGGTTTAACTAGGTCCAGTTACCTTCTCCCTATTTCTATTGGTTTAATGTATCTTTAACTACTAATAGACAGAGATATCAGATCACTTCTTCTTGCTGATCAGGCAAGAGAATGACCCTTAAGCTGATTTGGGTTCAGCCAAGCCACAACTAAAATTTTGCCTCTTTGAGAAGAGGACTTAAAAGAATGTAGAATTTACTCTAAATGTAAGTTTATTCTATGATGCAAGCAAAAGAAACTAATCTAAATCATATCTTAATTAGGTGGATATAGATCTAACCCAACTAAGAGCAAGATAATTAAAATATTGGGATTTAGATATGTCTTGTTTATAATGAATATCAAATTAATGAAGTAGTTCAATTAACTGACATTATGGATAACAAAACACATCCTCTTGAGACCTCTTAACTGAAATAATAAGCCAACAACATTCAGGAAGTAGTTCGCAAAAATGATATTGATTATCAAACCAACAAATCCAATAATTGAATAATGATATGTGGAAATAGTTCACAACACATTATCATTCAATAAATTAGTTTCATAAGACAGATTTCAGAGTAAGTAGTTACTCAAAAATGAGAAATTAATCCATAAAAAGAGAGATACATAATAACAAGATTGAGACAAATTACCCATATTGACAATAGTGCACAAACATGAATAAAATGACACATTTCTGTCACCATAAAATTAAAACTGATATTTGAAACAGTAGTATTAGAAATTCCAATTTATTGCATCCATTTCTCTGTCCTTGGTCTCCAACAGCCCTTTACATTGCTTGAACTTATGCCTTCAAAACTAGAGCCACAATAGTGCAAACTCTGCCCCTCATACATAATTCAAGATACAAAGGAAAAATCCTCAATAATCCCCAGATCTGAGATTTTCTCTCCTCCCTCCTACAACTCTAAATTCCTTATTACAGTAGTGCTTTTAGAAATCTAAAATTGCAGAGGAGAGCAGCCCCTATTCCATTTTGCAATCTGTTATTTATAATATTTGTGAAGGAATTTTGGAGAGGAGAGTTTGTTGAAGAGAAATCTGCTAAATCCAATTTTACTTGTTTAAAATTCTGATCTTCAATTGTTGGAGCATTCTCATTGATTGAGATCCTTTTCTCCATATTTCTTCTACTGTTTTCCTGCAAAAAGAAATCAAAATAAATTAAAATGCAACAATAAAATCAACATGGTATTGTTGTCATTTAAATCAAATCCAATCAAATTTTAATAAAATATAAAGTTTCTCTTGATGCCTGGGATGGTTTAATTGGCCAGAGATATGATTAACCAATGGATCTCCAATTAGAAGAGGTTTTGGACAAATAAAAATGAAGAAAATAACTCAGAAAATTGATTTTGTTTTCAAAATTCAGAGCTTGATCTTCTGCCTGCGTTTTGACCTAATAAATGATTAAATCTATTAGTGAAACCTCCTCCAAAATGTTGTCCTTGATTTTCTCTTTCTAATGAGCCGTCCTGGTCCTCTTTTGGCCAAGTATAACTCAATCTATAAGCCTCCAAAGTTGATGGATCAAATCTGGTATGAATCTGGAAATTCTGTTGCTGGGCTCAAAATCAAAATTCTCATTAAAAATTAAATCCTAAATTAGAATTCTAATTAATTTTAAATTAATTGTTAATTATAAACTAAACTAATTACTAAAAACTATTTATTAATCTAAACTAACTAATATCTAATTAGCAATTTATAAACAAATTTAATCTAATTAAAACTAATCAATATTAATCTAAATGATATTAAATTTAATTAAATTAATTAAATATAAATTTATTAATTAATTTATTATTAATATATATATTCATTTATTAATTAATTGAATTAATATAATTATATACATATATAAACTAATATTAAAAAATATATACTAACTGACACTATTTCTTATTCACTCCACTCATACGTATGAGTGATTTAAAAATCTGAAACGAATACAAAACTTATATCATGCTTTTGTTTTAATGCCCCATGCTTTATGCTTTATCGCCGATCGGGAGAAGTGAGGTATCGGGTATCGGAGATCGGGGATGTGAGGGTATCGGGTTTTCTCAAACATGTTACAATGTCAAAGTCCCCAATGCGATATAAACCAAATCGACAATCGACATCGGGAGTGTATGGGTCCATCAGAGTTTTTAGAAACATGTCATTCGAAAGCTCCCGATGCGATCAAAGCCTCTGATGCGATTAAAATTTTTTTTTTATTTTTATATAATATATCTTTTAATTTAATTAAATTAATATAATATTAATTAAATTTAATTAATTTAAGATTTAATATCATTTTTTATTTTGATTTTATTTTAATGAGGATTATTTTATAAACTACAGCCACTTCGAAAATTTTGGGTTTTCGAAATTAATAATTGATTTGGGAATTGGAGTAAATTTCTTAAATCCCGATAATTAATGATTTGGCCGCATAATTAAAAATGGAAAAATGTTGGTAAAAACTCGCTATGGGTTAATATTTAAAATGAATGCGTTATTGAACTAATTTATTTACGAAATGCAATATTGCACATTTTAAGCATTTTTAACCCAGGCTACTAAATAATCAGACTTTCAAAGGAGTGCCATTTTAAAACCAGTTGACCAAATGAGGTGAAACAAGCGTCAATGAGAAGCTTATAAAAAATCGATTCTAACAAAGCAATCAAAACAAGAATCCAAAGAAAACAAAAAATTAACAAAAGCGTAGGGCAATCAACTAAATAAAAATCCAAAAAGGTGTTTAGCCAAAATTTTAATAGAAAGGTTCCCCATTATTTGAAATGAACAAGTCAAAAATGGGGGGGTTGTGTTTTTACCACAACATAACCCTAATCATCAAGTTAACTAACATATAACATGATTATTAACAAAATATAACATAATCATCGAGATAACTACATGTTAACATATAATGTATGCATCAATGACATATAACATAATCATCAAGTTAACTAGCATAAAACAACAACAACAATACATACAACCATAGGTTACTATCATTCATGACTATCTGACACGTGTATATGACTACACTAATTAATTAGCATGTATCATACATGTAACCATAATAATAATAGAATGACAAGTATATATGTAACCCTAATGCACATAACAATCCATTAACTGTACTTGCATGCCAAACATATAATATATGTATGACGATCTTCTCTTACCCAAATGCTTAGTGATGCAACCACACTCTAATGGTTTGCATCTCCTACTCTATACTAGTCAACACATTAAAATCATAACATAACAACTACATCATGATGACATAGCCACATCCAGTGACCTCAAAATGCATATCTAATGTATCATGCATGCATAACCATAACCATAAAAATGCATGAACAACAACCTATAGACATTAACATGCATAACAAATGCATATAGAAGCATCCACTCATGATGACACATTCCATGACAACACCATCAACCTTCACATAGCGAAATCACTACAACCATGATTAACAACATGAAAATGCAATAAGCACATTTACTACAAGCATAAGGAACACATATGCAATCGACATGAATGCATGAAAAACACACCCGCCATCTATTCTGAGGGGTGAACCATGCTCTGATACCACTCTGTAACACCCTACTCCCACATCTACCCAAGTAACTGGAAAACCAGGTTAAACATGTGATGAGAAGTTACTATGATATGATTCAAACTCCTAAGTCATGTTAAGGAGGTGGAACTGACAGAAACACACCATATAGACCTTTCCCAACAACAAAAAGACTCTCAGGAACCATCCCAACCTCTCAAGTAACCATCCCTTGAGTCCCACTGAGTTTCTAGACCAATTAACCCCCTGACACTCCCATGAAATGGGCATGCCAACGAACAGAAGGATATGGACATTCCCATAACATGGTATACCAACATCCATAGACTATTTTTCTTAGTGTTGTGCCAACATCCTCGAGATTTATTTCACTTTTCAGGCCTAGACCCCAGGCGACTACCTTGAATTCAATGGTACCTTTAGAATAGAAAGATAACAATTGAATGACGATACAAATGAAAATTACTTGAACAAACCCTTGACCGGACCCTTATTAGCCATAACAGGCATTTTGTCAAACATATCACAAATATGTAATCTATATGAGTAAACAATAGATCTGAGCATAGGAGTCTTGTACTTAATTGAGAATCGCTAAGAAGCATTGATGCCTCAACACATTAGTTGTAGTTTCATCCATTAGACCATAGATACATTTTCCACTCCTTTACAAATCAAAAAATTAGAAAAGTCATACATCATCACTGCCATAAGACATGCTTATAACCAGCATAATAACAACATAAATATCAAGGATACATTAGCCATAATATCCACATATAAACAAATATGATACTCATGAAATAACAAGGAGAAATAACCTCATATTAATGATGAAAAATCCAACCTAGTATCGGACTACCACGTTCCACCTGACCATAGAATGGCTAAGCCAATACTCTCTTCAACGATTCACCCATGTGCCATATTCCAAGCATGAATGTGGGATTGTTGGGTTGTGTTATATTCTTTCCATGACTAGCCCACATAGTTAACTGGGGGTTAGAAGGGGGTGGAACCCCCCCTTTGTTTCGTTGATTGCTTAATGGAGGGACTCACAGGGGGTTTGAGGGATGCAGGTAACCCCACTCTATGGGGTCAAGGGAAACACCCTGGAAAATTTTGTTTTTGGACAATATATTAGTTTGGGTAGACCTACCTATCATTTTGTGCATGATTTTTCACACATAGTTTTGGATGCGATGGTTTTCGGTCCATGGTTTTGGATGTGATGGTTTTCGGTCCATGGTTCTAGATGCGATGGTTTTCAGTCCATGGTATTGGATGCTTCGGCATGTATAAATATGTATTGTAACATTGAAAGGAATATAATGAAAACTCAAGCGAGTAGTCCCGGTTTTGGGATCCAGGGGAAAATCTGTGTATATGTGTTTTATGTGTTATGCTCTCGCATTGTTTATTTTCTATGTTTTAGAATTTGTATGCAGGTAGTTTCTGTATGTGGTTAAAACCTACATTTGGTATCAAAGTTGTTTTGGCTTCAAGGGGACACCTTTGCTGTTGAGGGATTCCGCTCAAGCCTGCAGTAGACCCTATTCAGTGGGAGATCTGCGGGATTGATTTTGGTGGTGAAAGAATATGACGAGCAGTGGAAAGATAGAGATAGAGAAACTTAATGGTCAAAGTTTTGGGTTGTGGAAACTCAAGATCGAGGATCTATTGGTGCATAAAGATCAATGGATCGTAGTAGATCGAGGTACTAAACCAACAAGAGTATCTAATGAAGAATGGAAGAAGTTGGATCAGAAGGCAAAGAGCACAATACAGTTGTGTGTCTCAAATTTAGTATTGTTGAATGTATCAGGGAAAGCTATGATGAAGGCTTTGTGGGACATGTTAGGGACTTTGTACCAATCTAAGTCTCTGATGAATAAACTGTTCATATGAAAAAAGTTGTATAACCTGAGGATGAAAGGTGGAGACTCGGTGAAAGAGCATCTGAATTTTTTTAATATTGTGGTAAGTCAGTTATCATCTATTGATATCAAAATTTCAGATGAAGATAAGTCCATTAGTTTGTGTTTTTCTCTACTATATTCGTGGGATAGTCTGGTTATTGCAATATGTAGCAATGCAACTACCTTGGAGTTTGAAGAAATAGTCTCATCGTTGCTAACAGAGAAGATGAGACAGAAAAATATAGAGAGCCAAAATGGCGATGCCTCATCTGAATGAGGATGGTCCCAGAATAGAAACAAAAATAAGTCATCAAGTTGGAGATCTAAATATAAAGGGAGATCTAAATCTCCAGGAAAACCTGTAAAGCTTGTGTGCTGGAAATATGGAAAGATAGGGCACTACAAAAGGGACTATAAATCTAAAGCTCTTGACAAAGGAAAAGGATCATGATGCTCCTTCTGCAGAGGTGAAAACCCCCTCAGATCAAGCTGGGGATGTGTACTTGGCTTCTTCAAGTACACATGTAGATCATGACGCATGGTTGATTGACTCAGGTGCATCCTTTCACTTCACTTCCCATAGAGAGTGGTTTTGTGAGTATGAGAAATACGATGGTGGTGATTTCTTCTTAGGGGATGATAGGAAGGCTACAATCATTAGTCATGGAAAAGTAAAGTTGAAGTTGCAAGGTTGAAGGGTTAGAACACTTCCAGGTGTTCTACATATTCTTGCATTGGCTAGAAATTTGATTTCTGTAAGCAAGCTAGATGATGCAGGTGTAAAAGCAATGTTTGAGAAGGATACTTGCAAGATGGTTCAGGGGGTGCTGGTATTGATGCAAAGAATTCAGATTGGAACTCTTTATAAGCTATAAGGTAGCACTATTGTTGATGGGTGCAACAGTTTTGTGGTTCCTCAAAGTGGAGCAGAAAATCTAGTGGTCTCTGGAGAAAAGACCATGTTGTGGCATCAAAGGCTTGGACATATTGGAGAGCAGGTCCTTCAAATACTTCATGCTAAAGGCATGGTAGAAGGTATGAGTAATAGCTCTCTGGACTTTGATTTCTATGAAAATTGTGTATATGGGAAGCAAAATCGAGTGAGTTTCCCCTTTGGTGGTAAGAGGGCGAAATATATATTATGTGCATAGGGATGTGTTTGGACCTGTGAAGGTTCTGTTACTGGGTAAGTCTATGTACTATGTATCATTTATAGATGAATTCTCAAGGAATACATGGATATATTTCCTTAAGAAGAAATCTTAAGTCTTTGACATGTTTAAAGAATTTAAGGCTCTGGTAGAAAACCAGATAGAGAAGAAGATAAATCTGTTGAGGAGAGATAACGATGGAGAGTTTTGTAGTAAGCAATTTGAAGAATTACGTAAGAAGTGTGGTATATCACGGCAGAAGACTACTCCATATGCACCTCAACAAAATGGAGTTGCAGAAATAATGAAGAAGATGTTGATGGAAAGGGAAAGAATCATGCTCAGTGGTGCTGGGTTAGGACAAGAATTTTGGGCAGAGACATTGGAGACAGCGTGTTACATGGTCAATAGATCACCTTCATCAGCATTGGAGGATAAGACTCCACAAGAGTTATGTAATGGTAAGAAACCCTCTCTTTCACATCTGAGGGTATTTATATGTGATGCATATGTACATGCTCCAAAGGAAAAAATAACCAAGTTGGATAGTAAATCTGATAAGTGCATCTTTATTGGGTATAAGGATGGTTTAAATGGTTATAATATTTGGAACCCAGTAACAAGGAAAGTTGTGTATAGTCGAGATGTGGTGTTTAGTCAGGTGAAATATGTTATTAAACATGATGTCCAACCGAAGGAACCTGAGAAGATAGAGTTTGAGCTAAAGGAGGAAGAATCAGACTCCACAGTAGAGAAGGAACTAGAATATGAAGATCCACAAACTCTGGGTGTAAGAAGATCAGTTGAAGAAAGAAGGCAGCCAGAAAGGTATAGTCCATCTGCTTTCTATTCAAATTTTGCTTTATCTATTGCTGATGAGGATCCCAGAACTGCGAAGGAAGTGGTAGATTCAGAGGATGGAAAACTCTGGAAAGAGGCCATGCTTGATAAAATGGCATCTTTGCACAAAAATGAGGCTTGGGATCTGGTGGAGTTGTCGGTTGGAAGGAAACCCATTGGAAGAAAATGGGTGTTCAAAAAGAAGACAAATGCAGAGGGAAAGGTGGAGAAATACAAAGCTCGGTTGGTAGCAAAAGGTTATTCCCAGGTACAGGGAATTGATTTTGGTGATATTTTTTCTCCTGTTGCCATGGTAACTTCTATTAGATTACTTTTATCTGTTGTTGTTGATTTTGATTTTGAGGTAGAACAGGTGGATGTGAAGACAACATTTCTTCACAGGGATCTGGACGAGGAGATCTACATGACCAAACCTGAAGGCTTTGGGGTAAAGGGTAACAAAGAACCGGTATGCAAGTTAAAGAAGTCTCTGTATGGGTTAAAACAGTCATCAAGGATGTGGTATCAGAAATGTGATACATTTATACGGGGACTTAGCTTCACCAAAAATAAAGCAAATAACTATGTGTATTTTAAATTAATTGGTGACCGTGTTATTTATCTGGTCTTGTATGTGGATGATATGTTGCTGGTTGGAAATTACAAGGAAATTATCTAGGATTTGAAGGTCCGTTTTTCCTCCAAATTTGACATGAAAGATATTGGTGCCGCAAACTATATTTTGAGCATGGAAATTAAAAGAGATCAGAAAAAGAGGAAGCTTTGGTTAAACTAGAGGAAGCACGTAAAGGCAATATTGCAGAGGCTTAATATGTAGGATAGTAAACTGGTGAAGGTTCTTATTCTTGTAGGTGTAAAGTTATATGTTGAACAGTGTCCCAAGACACAAGAAGAGGAAGAGGACATGTCCCATGTTCCATATGCAAGTGCAGTTGGTAGCTTGATGTATGTGATGGTCTGTACTAGACCAAACATTGCACATGTAGTGGGAGTATTGAGCAGGTTTATGTCAAAACCAAGGAAGGAGCACTGGACAGTAGTGAAGCGGGTTTTCAGGTATGTGTGTGGCACTAGTGATTATGGTTTGTGCTACCAAGGAAGACTAGGATTGGACAGAGTGTTGGATATTCGTGGCTTTGTTGTTGCAGATTGGGCTGGAAATCTAGATCAAAGAAGATCTAAAAGTGGGTATGTGTTTAACCTATTTGGAGGTGCAGTCAGTTGGATGACTAAGAAACAATCTATTGTGGCACTATCAACTACAGAGGCAGAATACATGGTAGCCACTCATGCAAGCAAGGAAGCAGTTTGGTTACAGAGATTATGTTCAAGTATGGGGTTAGTACAGGGAGCTATAAGGATAGACTGTGACAACCTAGAAAATAACCTTGCATATCATTCAAAGATAAAGCACATTGATGTTCAGTATCACTTTGTGAGGGATATGATAGAAGACAAAAAGGTGTTTCTACTAAAGGTGGACACTTTAAAGAATATTTTAGATGCATTGACAAAATATGTCAGCTCTAAGAAGTTCTCTTGGTGTAGAGAAACAATGGGCATTGCAGGGCTGGATAACTGACTAAGCTCTCTTGTGGCCCCTTATAGAAATAAAAAAACAAGTGGGAGAATGTTGGGTTGTGTTATATTCTTTCCACGACTAGCCCACGTAGTTAACCGGAGGGTTAGAAGGGGGGGTGGGGGGACTCACAGGGGGTTTGAGTGGTGTAGGTAACCCCACGCTATGGGGTCTAAAAAAGTTATTTTTGGACCCTATATTAGGTTGGGCAGACCTACCTATATTAGGTTGGGCAAGCAATCATAGTCAATTGTTGGTAAACCCTACAGTTAATACCCTTACATGCAAAAGTGGAAAATTTTATTTTTCATATGTAGCTAGTAGTATTAAAGGTCGTTATTTCAAAAGAACTTATAACCCTAGGTCCTGTAGAACTTACAAGTTGTAATGAGACTAGTTAAACTGCAAACTAAGTAACAAAAACCATAGTATAGAAACCCTAGTAGAGATGGTACTGATTATTTGCACCTGAAAAGAGAAAGGACCGACATATTTAATTTTAAACTACATGTTGATTCTTTTTTAAAAACCCTAGAATGACAAAAAAACTCACTTGCAAGCAAAAAGTAAGAGAAAAAAAACAAGATATAAGACTAGAATTCTAAATCTACCATATGCAAAGAAATTTCAAAGAAAAGGGCTTGTATAGGGGAAAGTGGAGTTACCTGAATGGAACTTCGATTTCCTTGAACAAACCTACATAGACCAAGAAAACCAAATACTTATTAAAATTCCTCAAGTGACATCGTGAACAATGAGAAAATAACTCAAAATAATTGTGTATTAAACATTACTTAACTTTGTTAACAAGAAATCCAGTGTAAAACGTGTCGAATGCAAAGTGATATTCTCTAGAGGCCCCAACTAGTTGAACCCCCAGTATGTTCATACCTAAAAAAATACTTACAACACCTATAAAAGGATACAAGTTACCAATTAGAAATCATTCAAAGGAAACAAATCTCAAGGGTAAAAGATGCCATAAAAAATTATCAGAAAAACTAACGATACATGTTGTGCCTTGAGCTGATACAAAGACAACGACCTGAAAAAAATCTGAAACCCTATCCTTTAGAGTTGCAGAACTATTTTCATCTCTAGGGAAATTGAGAAAATGATTCGGATGTAGTGTTCAGGGAGGAGGGTGTCTACCCTCTAACCTCCATCTACATTGAGAGTCATTGATCCAACCCTATCTAGTAAGGGTCCTTGATCGGGCATCTCACTAACATTGAGGCTAAGCCAGATGGTTGTAGTCCTAAAAGGGTCGAAAACGTTCTAAGTATACCTTTATTTATTTGTTCATTATGTGACAGAATTCTTGCATGGAACCCATGTGTGCAGGTGTGTAATAATATTTGTGAACCAAGTACATAATAATGTTTGTGAGATACATTTTAGGCATAATGATGCAGTGGAGTCAAGACTAAAATAAAAACATTAAAAACACACAACCCAATGACTTAATTATAAATAATATGAATACTCAGATTAAACTTTGCATAATAACTCTTACACCAACCCTACAACAAGTAAACCCACAATGTATTTGTAGTAGGCAAAATATATATATATATGAGAATATGTTACATAAAAACAATATACATGAAACAAAATTTATTTTTTATAAATAGAAAATAAAAAAACCTAATCAAAATACTTGAACTCAGAACAATAAGAATCAAATTATAAGCCGAATATCAACCCTATTATTTTAAAATAAAAATTAAGTGAAATATTCATTCTCTTTTTTTCTTTCGAAAATTTATTTGAAATGAAATTTAACTTTCCATAATTGTAATTTTTCACTCAAATTTCTTTTCTTTTCACATGAAAATATCTTCTATTTTTAATCTCTTATGAAATTTATCTTTTTGTGAAATGAATTAATTTATATAACTATTAAAGTATTTTTTAATTGAATTAATTTATATAATTATTTTTTTGATGTGATGAAAAATATTTTATATTATAAAAATTTTAGAATATATTTTTTTTAAATTTAGTATTAATTTATTAAAATTATAATTTTCCATTATTAAATTTTTTATAATTTAAACTATTCATAATTTTTTGGACTTTATTTAATTATATATTTAAAAATTCAAAATATGAAGAAAAAAAACAAAAACAAACTTAAGACACTAAGTAGAATAGATATTAAAAACTTTATATATGCCTTTTCTATATATATATAAAATAGAATTGATAATCAAACAACAATATAATTTTTTTAATAAATATAATTTATTAATACTTATAAATTTTTTATTTCAATACTAATTTATTTTATTAATTATTTTTACAAATTTTCCCTAAATTTTTATCACTCTTCAATATTTTTTTAAATTTAGTTAGGCTGATCATGGACTTTTTCAATAAACCTTCGTACCTTTACATAAGTAAGTTGACCAGAAAACATTTTAAGGCCAACTTATGCCTAAACTACAACCATCTTCTCTAAATAAAAATAATTTTGTTTAACTAATAATAATATTTTTAAAAACCCCCAATGGGGTGTTATGGTAGATGGGACAGGGCTTGGGGCGGTGTGTCCACCACCCTCGAGCTTTGAATCCTCCATTTAGTGACATTCATATGTGGTGGGTGCTTCGCATGGATGAGCATGCAAATATACTCTTGGCTGGGGTCTTTTATTGTGGCACAAAGAATTGGTGAGTTTGTTTTTTAAGAGAGAGAAAGAGCCAAGGGTAAGACCACAACCTCTTGGATCTTCTTCTCTGAGAAGGTAAGGTGGGCAACAACCTTAGTGTGGAAAATTTTGTCGTTTCACAAAAGGTGGAGAGGAATTTCAAGGTTTATTGCCCTCTGTTGCACAAAGGTAGTGGTTTCTTTTTCTTGTGGGTCACATTGGGCAACAAAGTTCAAACCATCTCAATATGGCCTAGCGCACTGAACCTATAAATCAGTTTCGTATGCTCTGGTATTTTTCCTGGTCTTGGTAGATGTCCTCTTGGGTTTATGTGCTATATTGGGTCTTAGAGGGTGTGTGTCTCATTCATGGTGCATCAATTAACTCTTGAAATCATGTATTTTTCTTGACTTGTCTACAGATATCTAGTTTCTAGCTTTGTCTCAGCTTGGCAACATTGGTGGTGGCTTCAATTAACTTTTGTGGATGGTATTGGATTGGGTCGTTTTATTTGCTAATTTGGTATGGGTTAGTGAGTGAGGTTTTAAGTCAAGTCTTTGTTCTCTAGGTGGTTGTTGGCTTGCAATCTTGAGGTGATGTTTGTTTTGTCCAATGGTGTAGGGAATCAACTCTATGGATGAGTTTTAGTGGCCCTCTGCCTTCACTAGTGGATTGTCATCAAACGTTTTCAACCCTTTGTTTAATGTTATTGTGACGTGGCTATTTGTTGGTGTCTTGAACTGATTGAGGGGGGTTTGGGTCAGTTTGTGTGTCCTTTTGCAGATACAAGAAATTCCCACACGAAACCAAAACAATCTCTTTATGACTAGGAGATGCCACCAAGATTGAGACAAAGAAGGAGTGATGTTGACAGAACTCAGTTAGGGCTAACATTACAGAAATTTTTAGGTCCAATTGGGCTTCATAAGAAAAATGTACAACCAAAATAAACTTTATAAGAGATAATAGGATTCAATATGATGATGTCAACCATGTGGGATGATTCACCATTTTTGGAGTAAAAAAATAGAAAGATTAAAAAATAATGAACTAATAAAACTACTTTTTAAATTTGTATTTCAACTTATATCCCTAAGGTTTTACTCAAATTTCAAGTGCAAGTAAGTACTCGTTGGATACAAAATTTATTTCCCGGTCCAAGGAGTACCCATGTTTCATACTTTTGATGGACCTTACTACATGAAAAATGAAAAATACATGAAAAAATGTGATTGCAATCCCGTTTTTAATGTATTTCTAATTTTTTGTGTAGTTAGGCCCATCAAAATTATTCTCCATGGACACTCATTGGATGATGAATCAAATTTTACATCCAATGAGTGTTACCACTCAAAATTTGAGTAAACACATAAAGAGATAAGTTGAAAATGTATTTTTGTTTCCCTCTAAAATTTGACATTGTAATCTAATATTATTTTATTGTTTCCATTATTATGTTTTAATTTCCTTAGGAGGCCCATTTTAGACCTCAAAATTCCTCTAATGGGGGGCCAAGGCTCCTTGCTCACGACTCTGTGGCTAGGAGATAAGAGATTTAGAGATAAAGTTAGGGAGGAGAGGTAGTCTATGTCTAATTCTCAAGTACTAGAGGACCAAGCAGGATGGGTGTCAGACCCTTTGCACACTAGGGGTAGAAAGAAGCAGTACTTAAACTCAATTGTCCTTCATTGGAAATTGAAGGCATTGCTGGGTTTGGTATTAAGAGACAAATAGATAGAGAAGTACAACATATTTTCCTCCCTGGAGTTTGTCAAAAGAATGTCAAGAAACTTGTGGTTATGTGTGGATAGAATTGATGCTCCCCTCATTCATGTGGAGAGACACATTCCTTGTGAATCAAATGGAGGAGATGACAAAGATCCTTCGGGCTCAAGTGCTCAAGTTCAGGAAAATATGTCCTCTTCATACAATAACAAGCGATAAAGGGTGGTGGGTGATGGTTTTTGGTTTCCCTTGAAGAATTTTTTATTGGTTTTGGTTGGCCCTTTAATGGCATTTCATTCCTGGGATTAGGGTGACATATTTGACTCACAACCATGTATGTTGTGGTTTGGATGTGGAATTTTTGTTGGACTCAAGTGCATCCTGTCTTAACTGGAATTTATATTATGAGTGTTCACTTAGCGGAGGGGTATGGTGTTGGTGGTCTACGGTTTCATGGATTGACAAAGGCGTCCTCACTTCATTGGTGTGTTGGCACCATTAATGCCCTTGGGAAGTATTTCTTGCAGCGTTTGTATTGGATCTCGCAGAGGATCAATGAGAAGCTATGGTAGCATTTGCCTCGGTTTTTTGGGTATGGCCTCAATATGAGTATTAGTACTTTCTTACCTGGAAGGTCCCCCTAACCTAAAAAGGTCAAGATATAAGATATTTTGTATAAATGTAATAAACAATAATTTGTATAAAATACAAAAGTTGAGATCTGATTTTATGTTTTCTGGATTAATACTAAGTTAAAAAAAAAACCAAAGAAAAAACAAACAATATTTTTAAAAATTATTAAATTACCACCTTGCTCCATTAATTACTTCTATAAATTACCTTCGGCCTTCATGCTCCTGGGAGTACTGAATATGGGGTCATACAGAATTCTCGTTTATTCTCATCTAGGAAATCTAATGAGTATATGGGGAATTTTCAATGAGGGTGGGGTCTTAGTAATTTTCTGCTAAGAAGGAGATCGGGTGCAGGCCATGCAGTGTCTTTAAAAAATCACCACAAGGCCTCTCGGTTGTAGTTGGAAATTGTAAAATGCTCTTTTTCTAGTGTTATAAAGGGAAATACATATTTTTAATCATTATAGAATTATATATCTCTATACTCTCTTTTTTTTAAACACATATTTTAATTATTACACTTACGTTATAATTCTAAATAAATGTAAAAATCCAAATATATAAAGTAACAAAAACTATTGGTACGGAAAAAGATTTTTGGAATTACATAGTAAGGAAATTGAAAGTATATAAAACGGAAATTTAAAATTGAGGGTGGTGTACAATTTATATATCTAATTATAATTCTAAATGTTTTTGTGAATATAGTTCTTTAGGACAATGAATCTTTGAATTTAGTAAACAAAAATGAAGAAATATCATTGTTTTAGTATTCAAGAATTTTGGGGAACCCAAAATCCTAAAGCTTGATAGCGATAACATAGATTTTCAAAAAATTCTACCAAATTTTTTTAATATCGAACTAATTTTTTTTTTTTTTTTGTGTGAGTGAAATTGTGGCCTACTTTTTAAGAGGAAAAAAATTATGGATCTTATTATAGATAAAACTAGTACATTTTTCATGAATAATCATCCATCAACTGGTAAAGGTTCACATGCATTATGTCATACATGTCAAATACATAATTGCAAGTCCCTCCAGTATCTAGTTCTTGTTATATTTTGTATGCTAATAAACAAAGTGACTATGGATTTGTCTAATAATATTTAGCATATGACATATACAAAAGATATTAAAAAATAAAAAGTAAGGAGATAAGAGCAAGAGTGTTATAGAAGGCATATCAATCCCTCTTCCATGGTTGAGTTATCCACCATGTACCTATATTTCATGACTCCATAATGTGCATCAAGTCCTTCCTTTGACAATTTGTCTACCTCCATATTGGCTTCCCTGTATATGGGAGTAATAGTATATGGTGTAAGAGAGACTAGTATGTGCTTGATCCTTTTTATCCATAGATATAATGAGGGAGGATCAAAATATATGTGTCTCAATATTCCATCAATGGGAGACTTGGAATCATCATAGATATGAAGACTGTGTAGATGCTCCTGATGTGCAAACCAAAGTAGCCCCAATAAAGCAATTGTTTCAGCGCTAGTTTTAGTGCTCGGGCCTCCATTCCAATGAATATTAAACTGAGTACTTTTGTTTATCTTTATAACCATGCCACATCCACTTCTGCTAAGTTGCGTAGCGCCATCAATGAATCCATATGGGAGGCAGAACGTTGGTTGACCCTACAGGCTAATACCCTTACATGCAAAAGTGGAAAATTCTCTTTTTCATATTGTTGGGTACCTATAATACTAGTGATTACCCCATTACTACGGTAGTTGTACCCCATATTAATATTGTTGTGCCCCTATTGCCCCCATATTGTTATTACTGTGCCCCATAGAATCCCTCTATTGTTATTTTTGTGGCTTTATATTATTATTATTAGGTCAGCTGGGTTATATTGTGACTCCTTAGACTCCTATATATAGAAAGGATGTTTTGTCATTTGTATCATCCAAGAATTGTTCATTTATGTAATTTAAAGGAGGTTTCCCCATCGAAGAGGCTGAATTCTAAGGCGTTGATCTATCTTTTCTATCTTTTCTTGAGCTGGTTTCATAACATTTGGTATCAGAGCTTTGGATTCTAGGGTTTCACTGCTACAAACAGGTCATCGTGGAATTTTCGCTATAACTTTGTTTTCGGCGACATTTCAGAAGTCGAAAAAAAACCCATTTGAGAGGACATCACGCTGAATCTCGGGTCAAAATTTCAGAGCTTTTTGCACTATATGTTCAGAGATATGATCTGAGGAAGTTGGTCCTTTTGCAAAATCCTAAATTACATTCAAAACAAGTGACCTGGGTCGTCATAACTTTCTCTCTAAGCATCAGATTGAAATTTCGTAATAAGGTACAGAAAGAGATGGACTGTAGTTTCTTGTATATATTGTTCAGTGGAAAAGGTCAAAATAGTGACACATGGCACTTCATACAAGTTCGCTCTTCTGAAAAGGTCTATAATCAGGTCACTGTGGGAGATTTGGCATAACTCTTCATTGGAGAATCCAATTGGGGTCAGACTGGTGGCATTGGAAGAAGGACACAGAGGGCTACCACAGGTTGGAATTTCAGAACTGGATTTTCTGAAAGTACGGAGATACATCAGAGGCAATATCGAGCTCCTACAAAGAAAAAAAAGGTGTGTAGATTTTTTTAAATTTTTGTTTAAGATTGGTTTCAAATTTTATTTTGAAGGAATTCAAAGGGCTAGTAGAGAATTATTATCGGTAACTGATGCCTCGAGGAAAGAAAATGCAAACACCTAGTAAGGAACCTGAAAGCTCTAGCATGACTCATGAAGAAGAGGAAGAAATGCTACAAGATATATCAAAATTACAAGACCAAGTGCAAAAAATGTCAGCCTCACAAAAGCTAACAGAAGCTAAGATAAATGGCATGGAATCTAAGATAAAGGGAATGGAATCTAAGATGGACGATTGGAAGACAAATTTGAAGACAGACATGGATGATTTGAAGACAAATTTGAAGACAGAAATGGACGATTTGAAGACAGATTTGAAGACAGACATGGACGATTTGAAGA
>APFE030090863.1:0-33569 GCA_000404065.3 Pinus taeda
GTCTTCGCCTTGTCGACCAGATGCTCCTGACCATTTCCTAAATTTCATTTATTATTTTTATCAATTTTTTTATTTTTTGCATTCCTTGTTTATTAATAATATGATGGTTTCACAAACATGATTTAATCAATTGATTTATCCTAGATAGAAAGAAAATTATTATCTCAATATATTGGATGTCTAAAAAAACGATCACATAACTATAAAATTCTACAAAATTTAAACCTTAGAAATTAATTATTTTCTTTAAACTTATTAGAGAATGAATTATAAAAAGTTATTTTTCACTATAGTAACTACTACTAAGTTTGGATATTTACATTTTGCATTTTTACACTTATATGTTAAGCATTGAAGAAAACATCCAGTTATGTATATTCATTTCCATCTTGATCATATTCATTTTTTATGAAAATTCTTGCTTAAATTAAGGTCTGTAGGAACTGAATGTAAATAGGGTATCTACACTAGTATGAAATATTTTCATTGATTTTAATTTTAGGTGGTTTTCTTATGAATATTAACAATGAAAAATCATTGTATAAATATTTAAAAATCATGGCATAAATACTGTGACTACATCCATAAATTATGGCAAATTAAAAAAATCATGCCATAAATATTGCAACTACATCCATAAATTATGACAAAAAATAAGGAGTTATCACATAGCTCAAAAATCTCAAAAATTTCAAGAAGAACTTCAAAATTGTGATCCAATCAAATATTTAGAAAAAAAATTAATAATATTGAAAAATAAATATTTGGTTATCAAACATTATAATTTGAATTATTCAGTATTAAAGTAATAATAACAACCGTAACACTTATTATTACCTATTATTAAAATGCAAAAACTAATAACAAATAAAAAATTTAAATTACAAATTCATTGTAAAATAGAATAGTTTAAATACCATATTCAATCCAGATGTCGATCAGTTCGTCATTTCGTTACAATTGACTGCTAAAAATATAGTTTGGGAAAATCAAACTAAGGTGGTAAGCATTTCCGTAAATAATTTTTAAAATTAGTGCGCTATCTCGTCTTCCATGCCATTTCCATTCCTATCTATTGACTCCGTTTTTTTGAAGATGTTTGCTAATGCTCAATAGAATATCATGAAGTCGTACACCTACGAATCACATATTTGCACTACACATTGTTAGGGATCTATAATGGGTGGTTGCTTCGTGTTCTTTGCTTATTACTATGTAAGCTTTTAGATGACACAACTTGAGCATCTTTAGAATTTTATTGTAATGGCTCCATGTAAGAAAAAAATGAAAATGATTATAATTTTTAACATAAGCTATATTTGCTAATTGTAATTGACTTATCATAAATAATATTGATTAACTATAATGAGCACATAATTAATTGTCATTACTATATAAACGGTATGACATGACAGTGGTAGAATGTTTAATAACCATTGAAAAATTAGTAAATGGGATTTATGATTTCAAGGTTTCCATTTTTATTAATAGATTTTCAAGTGCATAGTCAACTATTCTAACCATATATAAACCCTCATATTATATATGAAGTATTATCATTAATGATTTCGTGGTTGATCTGTTGCGAGATGGTACAAACTTTATGGTGGAATTTTAATGTAAGAAGGAAACTTTCCAGGACGAAGGCACGGTCATCTCTAGAGGCTTCTCCATGGAGGATAGCTGTCTCCTAGCTACTGCATGGTTTATACCCCATTGAGGGATCTCCTCGCTACATTGCACCGGATAGTGGAGGTTGCTGTTAACGGTATTATGCTTGGCTGGGCTTGGGAAGGGTCTTTACTGTTTGAAATAATACTGAGAGGGGGGGTTGAATCAATATTAGCAAATAAATAACTTTTTTACAATTCCATACTTAGATACATATACGCTGCTTCAGTTAAGGCAACCCGCATGTATACGCAACTATGTTTAATGCAACTAGTGTATATCCACATTGAATCCAAATGTCCATCGCTTCGTCGTTTCGTTACAATTGACTGCTAAAAGAAATAGTTTGGAAAAATCAAGCTAACGTGGTAAGCATTTCTAAAAATATTTTTTAAAATTAGTGCGCTATCTCGTCTTCCATGCCATTTCCATTACTACCTATTGAATCTGTTTTTTGAAGATGTTTGTTAATGCTCAATAGAATATCATGAAGTTGTACACCTAGGAATCATATGCTTGCACTATACGTTGTTAGAGATCTATAATGGGTGGTTTCTTCGTGTTCTGTGCTTATCTATCTAAGCTTTTAGATCATACAACTTTAGCATCTTTAAGATCTTTAGAATTTTATTGTAATGTTTCCATGTAAAAAAAATTGAAAATGATTATAATTCTTAACATAAGTTATATCTGCGAATTGTAATTGACTTATCATAAGCAATATTGATTAACTATAATGAGCACATAATTAGTTGTCATTACCATATAAATGGCATGACATGATAATGATGGAATGTTTAACAACCATTGAAAAATTAGTAAATGGGACTCATGATTTCAAGGTTTCTATTTCTATTAATAGATTTTCAACTACATAGTCGACTATGCTAACCATACATAAACCCTCATATTACATACGAAGTATTATCATTAGTGATTTCAGGGTTGATCTATTGCGAAAAGGTGCAAAATTTATGGTGGACTTTTAATGTAAGAAGGCAACTTTCCAGGACAAAGGGACGGCCATCTCTCGAGCCTTCTCCATGGAGGACAACTGTCTCCTAGCTGCTGCGTGGTCTGTGCCCCATCGAGGGCTCTCCTCGCTGCATTGCATCGGAGAGTGGAGGTTGTTGCTTGCGGTATTATGCTGGGTCGGGCTTGGGAAGGGTCTTTACTGTTGTGTTGTTTCGATGGAGGGTTTCAGATCCTGTTCTCGCACAGAGCGTTTCTCCCTATGGTAAACTCTAAGCCTAACCTCCAAAAATTTGTTTGCGCCGCTGCTCTAAGAGACCTTCTGCACTCTAACTATCTTTCCTTCTTGACCATAGTGTGTTGCTATGGCTTTGGGCACGTCTACAGGGATGCTGGAGGTGTTCTACAACAGTCCAGGTAAGAAATTCCACCTTAAGGCATCGTTTAAATGTGTTACGGTATTTTAATTCATTTGCCAGCATTCCTAAACTAGCCTCGTTGACAGGGTTTGCAGGTGCCATTTCGGGTGGCTTGGCTCTGGTTGTCGAAACTCGCAACTCTCTTTTGGATTTTCAATGGGTATGAGCTTGATATTGATATATCTAGCAAAGGTAGAAGGGCTTGCCCCTGGTATTATAAATTTTGTGTCGCATGTTTAAGATAGCAGAGTGGTATTATTGTTATAGCTTCGAATTTCTGGGTTTTAGCTAGGTTGAGCTTGTTATTCGATTCTTTGTTTAATGAGACCGTAAGTCTCTGACCCTTGAGAATATATATTCATCTTATCGGAAGCTGATCTTGAGGTCTCTGCTCTTTTCGAAAGTATTGTAACTGTTCTTTTCATTTAAGGGTTACTACTGTAATCACACTCTTTGCATGTTTAAGCCGGCTCGACCTAGAGTTTAGTTACACGGTATGGATGGGTATTTTTTTCCTCTTGAACTGTAAATTCTGAAGAACTGTTTCTATCTTTGGATAATGTAATTTTACTGTTACTATTTATGCAAGTCTCGCGGAGTCCTATAGGCTAATTTATTTACTTGTCACCTGTACTAAAAAGAATTCTATTAGTGTTCTTTCACGCTTTGAGATTATATTACTCTATTTCTTCTCATTCTAATAATGATGTATTATTTCTCATAGGCTATTTCTTTTTTTGTTAAAGTTTTTGATGTTTTTAGCTTTCCCTCTCGTAGTTAAAGCCAAACCTTGTGGCTATAATACTTACAATTCCTATTGTTTGCATACTTCCCTACTAATGCACTAGATTCGGGTTCATTTATCAGTACCCAGCTTTGGAGATTCTGCTTGATTAAACTAGGGTTAAGCGTTTTGTCTTAATATTGCGAAAGGTTCTCTGGTATTAAAGAAACGAAACCATTTTTCTATTTATTGCTATTCCTTTATATTAAAGATTTAATCTCAACTTGAACTTATGCTTAGATTCTCTGTCAAGTTTTATTTTCCTACCTGTACCATGCCAATATTAATTATGTTGCTATATGAGAAATCTTCTAGTAAGGAATTCAGCGTTGTCCCTTAAGGTTTTTAGAATTCTATCTCATATTGAAGACTTCTGAGCTTAAAAGTTTTCAGTACATACATGCACAGTGTTAATAATATCGTTAATTACTTTTTCATATATGTGACTATGTTTGAAATTTAGCATTCTGTTTCTAATATTAGGCAACATAATATTGTTGATAATAGCTAAGCAAAATATTCCAGATGTAAACTTATTTGGCTTGTTGAATTGCTTATAAAAATTTTAACCTGATTTGCCTCCCAACCTTGAGACTTGTGCTATAGCGCCCTCAGTCTCCCCCCGAGCTACCTAATCCTGGGTAATTTCTTCAAGAAAACTCAGTCTTGAATAATAGCAGATATCTGGTCCTAACTAGAATTATCCACTGCATTGTCTATTTGTCTCTACAACACAGTTTTCTCTTTTCTTACTCCTACTTTCCCTGATTGCAGATGCCCCCAGCTCCCATACTCTCGATCTTTTAAGGATGGAATTTTCATAGGAGTAGTTAGGGTTGGTAACTGCCCAACCTAACTGTTTCTTGAGAACTAAGTCCATCACCCTCTTGACAGATATCTTCTTATGAAATTATAACAGTTTGTTTCCTTGCCATATATCCATAACTAAATTTCTTTTAATCAATTAAAACATAATTTCTAATTACATAAAATTAAATCTGTTCCAGTTTGTTTTACTTGCAGTAAAAAAAATATTCACATTCACAGGGGACATCTCATCTTCCCCCACTAAGATTGAACATCGTCCTGATGTTCCTCTATGGGAAAAAACCTTGGATAGGCCTCCCTTATGGTTTGCTCGTATTCCCAGGTGGCTTCTTCAGGCCCATAATGCTGCCACTGAATTTTAACTTGGGTGATCACTCGTCTCCGCAACATTACTTCTCTCCAACCGATTATTTGGCTCTTCCAAGAATCCTCCTTCTGGTTTGACCTGATTGTCAAAATAAAAGAATTTTAGTCATAGCCTGAAAAGAATTTCATTCAACCATTAAAATTCTTTTACTTTTGCATGTGTATATATCTAGACATTTGTATATACGTCTACAATAGATTGTTTTGAAAAATTAGACTTTCTGACTCACTTGAATGTCTTTCCAGTTTATTATATGTTTAGCATCATAAATATATCTCTTAAGTAAAGAAACATAAAAAATGTTGTGTACACAAATGTGATTGGGTAGAGTGAGCTGGTAGGCTACTGGCCCGATTTGAGCTGAAATCTAGAACGACCCGCAGAATCGGGGTGCTAACTTTACTCATCTGCTCCAGTGCAAGGTGCTTTTCTTAGCTTTAACCCATATGTACACGTGCTCCCCTACTTGAAGCTCTCGGAATCTCCTTTTCCGATCGGCAAAGTTCTTTTTCCGGTCTTGAGTAGCCTTTAAATTAACTCACACACTTTTCACCATATTTTCCATCTCTTCCAGCATATTTGGTCCCAACATTAGTTTGTCTTCTTGGCTGCTCCAACTCAAAGGTGTTCTGCACTTACGCCCATATAATACTTCAAATGGACTCATCTGTAAGGATGTATGGTACCCATTGTTGTAGGCAAATTCTACTAAATGCAAGCAGTCCTCCCACTTAGATGGTTGTTTCATTACATAGGCTCGCAACATGTCTTTGACAACTTGATTTACTCTTTCTGTATGCCCATCCCTTTGAGGATGATATGCGGTATTGAAATGTAATTGTGTTCCCAATACCTCAAACAGGGCCTTCCAAAAAGCTGATGAAAATTTTACATCTCAGTCAGAGATGATCATTTTGGGTAAGCCATGCAACTTAAAAATATTTTGCATAAAAATGTTAGAAATTTTCACTACTTTATAAGTTGATTGTACAGGTATGAAATGAGCAGATTTGCTCAGTTTATCTACCACTACCATGATAGATTTGTTTAATTTTTTTGTTTTAGGCAATCAAGTAATGAAATCAATAGATATTGTCTCCCACTTCCATTCTGGAATAGGTAGTGGGTGAAGCAACCCTGCTAGGTGTTGGTGCTCTGCTTTTACTAGTTGGCATTCCAAACAACGTCCCAGGTATTCAGCTACTTATAATTATTATTTTTAATTTTGTAAGATTATTATAAATATTATAACTCAATTTTTGTAGGATTATTATAATTTTTTCTTTTTTGTAATTTTTTATTTTATTATAAGATAAAAGAAAATATTATGTTAATTTTGTAAGATTATTATAAATATTGTAACTCGCAGAGCCTTACCTCAAATAGGCTTTTAAAATTTTGGATTTCAGTTTCATAAAATAATTTTGGTAGTATAATTAGAAAAGTGGTTTGGATTAATTTTAAAGATTAATTTTGTGTGTGTGTGTGTGTATGAAAATTTAATCATAACGAATAACGGAACTATGTATGTAACTTTTGTATTATTAATTTAGGGGATGGTATTATATTATTAAGAAATCACAAAAGCAATTGTCATAAAAATATAATCATTTCATATGATATTGATATTTTCCTCTAAGGTAATACCATTGCTATTATTAATACACTTGTGTAGCAAAATAAATAATGATGAGAATGAATATATATATTTTTTCTATATGTAATAAATGGAAAAGAAAAACAAGAACTATCATTTTTATATGTTCTTGTTTGAATTAGATTTAGTTAAAAGATTCCAGGAAGAAAATTATCTATTCTATAAATAATAAATGAAAAAAAAAACAATTTTAGTCATAAATCTATAAATAAATACAAATACAAATTATTTAGTCAAGGTAAACAAAGGTTATCTTTCTCAGAATAAGGAAGCCTATAAATAAATCTGAAAAGAAAAAATATATATCTATATATAAATATATATAATAATAAATATATATATATTAAAAAAAAATGACATAATACATGTAAAGGAAAAATGATGCTATAAAATATAAAGATACTCAATGCAAATATAAACATTTTTTTCTTCTCAATCCCACATAACTTTATTCTATATGTGTTTGTATCTAATTAGTTATGTGTAGTTAAACCTGTTACGTGTCATTAAAAATGTTTATTTTAATTAAACATTGTTGGTGGGCGGTTCTAAGAATGTGCTCAATCATAATATACTTATGTAATAGTTTTGTCGTGTAAGGGTTGTGGTGCTATCCTTTACTAGGTTACTTTCTCGCAAGAAATCAACATCTTTCTTCAATTCCAACTTGGCATTTACTTTTTATTAGCAATAATTTTCCACATTGCTAATTTCTTTCTATTAGCAACCCTTTTCCACTGTGTATTAAATGATTCTAGGACTTGTTTTTTAATTTTGTAGCATTATTATAAATATTATAATGCACATAGCCTAGGCTTTTCAGATTCTTTTTGGGACTTTAGTTTGATAGAATATTTTATATAGTATAATTATAAAAATGGTTTGGATTGATTTTAAATATTAATATTGTACTTTATTTTTTTTAAACAAGTGCAAACTAGTCTAATCTCTTTCATTATCAATTGTAGAGTAGTCTAAACTCTTTCATTAACAATTGTATAGTAGCCTAAGGATTATGTTGCTACAAAATATGCATATTGAAGCTATTAGCTATAGATACTAGTATAATATGGAATATATTAATACACATTTTTCATATATGTAAGTTAAAATGATTATTTTAAGAAATTATTTCACAAAACACAATTGCATTCATATTATGACAAAATTTGACAATTTATATTTATCTAAAAAAAAATCTTATAATTGTGTTGCATATACAACTAAATGGATGTCACAACCGAACTACATATTGTTTAGTACAATGCACAATGATCAATTTGGCATGTCACTTAACATGATGTGTTAAACTCTAGGTAGGTACTAGTAATGTGAAATTTGTGAGGGATTTTCTCGGAGTTGTTTTTGCCTAACCATTCCATCTCATAACTTGCTCATGTTTTAAAAGATAGAGGCATAAACAATATTTATTAATGCTTCTTTCATTTTTATAAAAATTATCATACATTGTAACCTTGAAAAATAATAGAAAAAGTAAGAATTCAAGTAGAGTGGAGAAGAACTGCTTTGTAATTATACAAAAATTTGAATGTAAAAGCGAGGGTTCCAATATATGATAAAATTAAAAGGTATATATATATATATGAATGATAGAAAGTTTAATCATAATGAATAAAGGAAGTATGCATATAACCTTTGTATTATTAATTTAGGGGATGGTATTATATTATTAAGAAATCATAAAATTACTGTGATAAAAATATAATATTTTCATATAATAGTGACATTTTCTTCTAAGGTAATATCATTGTTATTACTAAAAATCTTGTGTAGGGAAATAGATAAAAATGAGAATGAATACCCTTTTTCATATTCATAATAAATAGAAAAAAGGGTCAATTTTATATGGTTGTTGTTTGAGTTAGATTTAGTTAAAAGACTCCCTGAAGAAAATTATCTATTCTGTAAATAGTAAATGAAAAAAACAACAATTTTAATCATAAAAATATAAATAAATACAAATAAAAATTATTTACTCAAGTTAAACAAAGGTTATCTTTCTCAGAATAAGGAAACCTATAAATAAATCTCAACTAATAATACATGTAAATAAAAATCTATATACATAAAAATGTATACAAAGGAAAAGAGAACGTAGTACATGTAAGGAGAAATGAATGATTGGATATCCATAATGCATTTTGCATGCAAAGTCAAAGTGATGCAACTAAAACAAGAAAACAAATTTTGACATAACCAAATAAATATTTATTACTATGAAATGTTAGTATTAAAGGATATGTATCCAAAAGTTTAGACCAATTCCTCTTTTGTAAAGACTTATGTCTTTTATATGGAATTTTACTGATTGGTTGAAAACGAATAATTGTTAAGATATAAAATATTGGTTAAGTGATGTGAGAATGCCTTTTCCTAATAATTTGCAGTGAATCATATCAATTCAAGCTTATGATATAGATATATAACATTATATATATATATATATAATGCTCAGGGTCTCCAAGCCATAAAAACTGAAATCATGTTCACAACCACCAAAAATATCACCCAAAATTAGCTCTAAAAAAATATGTTTCAAAAATTGTCTCTATAAAGAGTTGAACTTGATACCTTCAATAGACCTAATATCTATATAAACTTCACCAACCACAATGTCATTTTCTCTTCTTGATTTTATATCCATAAAATCTACCTCCAAAAATATATCCCAAAATTAGCTTTAAAAACAAATCCTTCAAAATTTCCTCTATAAAGATTTGAACTTAAGACCTTCAATAGATGAACTAACTATATAAACTTCACTAACCACAATGTCATTTTCCCTTTTTAATTTTATATCAATAAACTCAGTTATATAATCTTCAACAAAAACAAAATAAAAACTTGATGTCATTCCCCAAAAGCTCCTTTTCTCCACTCGCCATCAATTAAAATTAATCCACTTAATGAAAATAAGAGAAGAAGGGCAATCCTTACCGTGTTTTTTTATCTTGGCTCCTTCTACATAAAGTTTTTTTTTTTTACTTCACATAAAAAATACTTTCTATATTGGCTCCTTTTATAATCTTTTTAATAGTGAATTTTACATGTGAACATCCTCAGGGCATCCTTACTCCTAGGTATTCTGTATTATTTTCTCAATTTAAAGAAAATTTTCACAACTTTCTAAAAAAAATAGTGTTCACATTAGAAATTATTACTCACTAATCTGAGATACCTCTTTCTGCTACAAGCTTCACATAGGCAATTACTCACTGGTATAAGATTTGAAAAGAATCAATATTTTGGGTATCCCACTAGGGTAACCTTATTTTGCATTCAACTATCCTCACAGCCTTTCCTCACAATTTATTCCTATAACCGCCCTTGTTTCTATTCCTATAGTCAATGACTTGGCCAATGGCAGTGGGTGCTATCAACCATCTAGACGCCATAAACAAAGATTCATTAATGAAGGATGCTTCATTCTCCACAAACCTCTATGCATAATCTATAACGCTCGTCGAAGGGTTCATCGCATAAGCACCCGATAAGAATAATTACAAAATGCACTCCAAAAGCCCTGCTCTGACAAAATGCAAAACCCCCAAAAAATCCTTGAAAGCATAGAATTTGAACTTAAAAATGAATAAATTTAGAAATAGCAAGGCTTGCCTTTCCAGTCTTTTATCTTTAATGAATGAGCGTTTGGCCCAAATCTATTAAAATAAATAATAAAAGTTGCACACAAAAAACACCCTCACTAGTTCTCGTCATAATTTTGTGCAAAGAATAAAATAATCCATGTTGCATCAAGATAGACCTCGTCATGTTCCTCTATTATTCTTCTTCTTAAATACACATCATAATTTTCAAACCCCATGATGTCTTACGAACCCCATGATGTGCAACCAAAGTAGCTACTTGCAACCCATAGATATAATGTACTTTATGGCATGAAAATCCCATTTTCTCTGAACCAACACGTTTGAATCCTAGAAAACATGAAAGTAAGCCAACTCTCTTGTGCAATGCGATTAACTGCTCACTGGTCTGGATGAAATTGGATATGATGCTGTTCATCTTTTTAATAATTGCATGTCCCTGCACAGCAACTCTGTACACTTCTTACAAGTGGAGTGCTCGTTGCAAAGCTAATAGGTCCCGCGGCTAATGTGATTGAAGGATAGTGGATAGAAATCAAAAGCATTTGACAAAATGCATATTTGTTGAAATCACATAAGTTGCTTTTGCATGTTTCATTACATTTCCATTGGATTCCAATCCACTATTCTGAGCTCTAACACCAGAAGATAGTGCTATGGACAGGCTTAGTCCACTTGGACTACTCATCCCTTTTGCTATATTGCCTCCTAACTTTTTTAGGCTTCTTGAGGCCAGAAATATAGAATATGCTTGAGGAGAATCATTGAAAGTTCGAAAGGATTATGTTCTGAACAATGGATGTACATAAATTAGCAACATTTTGTAACATTTAAACTCCATTTACATGATCTTGATTCAAGACATCTAGTCAAAAGTGGCCATCATCAAACATTCAAAACATTCAAAACACTTTTGAACCATGCAGAATGGGTAAGAATACATAAATTTAAAATATTTAATGGGAATACTTGATAAGAAAAAATAAATTTGACAAAATTTTAGCATGTTCTACTCGAACGGTAAAGCAGGTAGTAGGTACAAGTGAATATAAATTTTACCAATTTTGACAAAATTTTACCCACACATTAAAGCAGTTGTCTTCACTAAATTTGTGGTAATTTTCAAAGGTTACTTCTCTTGCAATTCTTTTGTCCATGTAGATGGACTAAAAGATCAAATAATTCAACCAGTTAGAAAAGATATGTTTAATAGAATTTCCCATATCATATAGTAGGACAGGACAGAGAAATCCATGCTCATCTTTTCTTCTACTGCCCTTCCCCTACCTCATGAATCTACTGCTCCTCTCACCACAACCATTCTTTTACAATAGAGCCAAAGGCCACCCCACCCACCAACTTTTTTTTATTGGTAGGGCATCATAACAACCTAATGAATCTATCTATATCCACATTTTCTTGATTGCCACTAGTGGATGTGTGAGGGATAGAACTACATTGGAGTAATTTATGTTAACACACTATGCTTAATTGAATTCATGATATAAAAACATTAAATCTCAAATCAACCTCTAATTTTTTATGTTTGTATTGTAACATGCATATTTTCCTTCAATATTTTGTCCTACTGTGTAAAGAGTAAATCATTCTTCTTATAGTGAATGCATAAAAAGAGATACAACATGCCTACTGACCTTATCAATATTCTCAAAATATTATACCAAGTGCGTGAACCATCCTTTGATCTAACCACCAACATTATTAAGTCAGGCTGGCATCTTGCAGTAGCCTTCTCGCCTTCGATGTGCTTGGGGGGATTCCCAAGCGTCGTATTAGAATTTTTGTTGCGAACAAATTTCCTTTGTGGTTGCAAATGCTAAGAATGAAAAGGATGGTGCTACTGATGTTGATAGCATCTTTCCTTTTTGTCTTTGTTTGAAAGTAATGGATATGAGTAAACACCATTATTCTATTTTCCTCTCAATTTATTCCTATAACCGCTCTTGTTTCTATTCCTATAGTCAACGACTTGGCCAATGGTAGTGGGTGCTATCAACCATAGAGATGCCATAAACAAAGATTCATTAATGAAGGATGCACCATTCTCCACAAATCTCTCTGCATAATCTATAACCCTCGTCGGAGGGTTCATCGCATAAGCACCCCATAAGAATAATTACAAAATGCACTCCAAAAGCCCTGCTCTGACAAAACGCAAAACCCGCAAAAAATCCTTGAAAGCATAGAATTTGAACTTGAAAATGAATAAATTTAGAAATATCAAGGCTTGCCTTTCCAGTCTTTTATCTTTAATGAATGAGCCTTTGGCCCAAATCTATTAAAAGAAATAATAAAAGTTGCACACAAAAAACACCCTCACTAGTTCTCCTCATAATTTTGTGCAAAGAATAAAACAATCCATGTTGCATCAATACAGACCTCGTCATGTTCCTCTATTATTCTTTTTCTTAAATACACATCATAATTTTCAAACCCCATGATGTTTTACGAACCCCATGATGTGCAACCAAAGTAGCTACTTGCAACCCATAGATATAATGTACTTTATGGCACGAAAATCCATTTTCTCTGAACCAACACGTTTGAATCCTAGAAATGGTGTGCTTTAATAAAAGCAGCACTGCTCACCAACAAGGTGCAAATATAAATCAAATTGAACAGCACCTATTCTAATTCCCTTGAGTGCATCATGACTTTGAAAACCATGTTATTCTTGTTGAAAACCCCCTAGATCTGAGGAGGTCGTGGCAAATGGTAATCTCCAAAATTTTCAAATCATGTCCTTATAGATATTTCATGGGGATGGAAGGGATGAAATATGATAGACTTCGAGAACTTAGAGATTTGCCTTCAAGAGATTTAATCTACCAACTGAATCTAGAACATTGAATGATGAGCTAGAAAGATTTTTGATCCAGGAAATTCAAGAGATCTTTCTGGTAAGACGATCTTAGGGAGTTAGAGACCAAGGGTATTCCATGGTAATTTCTTGGAAGTGAATCAATGTAAAAAATGAGGGTCATTGTAAAATACCTTTGGACCCTATGATGGGTGTTGAAAAAGAAACTATTTGATTTTCCCCATTGATGACTGCTAGAATTCCTTGAAGAGAAAACTGAATTTCTTGGCTTCCCATAGAGCATGTCATCATAAAATTATTGTTGATTTGATAGAGGATAAGCCTCCATAGATAACCTCAAGCCCTAGAGACATCGAAACTAAGAGGTTGATTTGATGAGTTTGCCCAAATCCTAAACTGCAATTATGAAAAGGAAAGTGGAGACGGGATCCCCTTGAGCCCAAGAAGGGCCTTGAGGGAGATCCATTGACTATAATTGAGTTGAATGGTGTCTCAATCAATGATTTTACCCAATCTTTCCATGGATGAGAGAAACCAAAAGCATCAAGAATAGAAAGGAGATACTCCCAAATCAAATAGTCATAAGACTTACACATGTCATGTTTAATAAGCATACCTAGAGATCTCCACGATTTCAAAGAATGGAATACCTCATGAGGTACTATAATACCATCCATAATCTATTGGCATTCCACAAAACTTGTTTTCTCATGTCTGATGATAGTTTTCAATAGGGGTCTGAGTCACCAAAGTAGAATTCCTGAAATTATCTTATATACAACATTGGAAAGAGAAATTGGCCACAATTCATTTGGGTCTACCACGACACCTTTATTTTGAATGATCATGTGGAAGGTGGCATTAAGTTTCTACCATATGCTTTGGGATTGATGTGATTCCTCAACCAATTCATGAATTTCTGGCCCAAGGAAGCACCAACTAGCTTTAAAGAAATCTAATTTGAATCCATCAAGACGTAGAGCTTTATTGAAGGGAGAGAGAAAAATGAACTCTTCAAATTCTGAAAAGGAAATCTCTCCCATGAGGGCCTCATTCTAATTCGATGAAACTAGTTGACATATATATTTTGTAACTCTAGAGATGGACTCACTTCTCTCCACCCTCAGTTCTATGAAAAGAGTTTGGAAATGGGAGATTAGCTCCTCTAAAATCTCCTCATAATGGACAAGTCATTTTCCTCCCAAGCCATTGAGGGAGAATATCTGGTTAACCTATTAATGCTTTAACATGGTTCTATGGAAGAAATTCGTGTTGTGCTCCCCCTCTCTAAGCCATTACACTCTCAAATTTTTCTCTATAATATTTCCTCCTTCTACCTTATTTTCTCTAGAGCGATTACGACCTAGCCTTACTAATATGCAAGATACTTTGTCTGGTCTTACATGATAATCCTTTATTGGATTGAACGCATTTTCCCCTCCATTTTCTACTTTTCTTTGGCAATATTACTAAAATCAGAACGATTCCAAACTTTTATCCTTTTCTTGAGATCCTTTAGTTTCATATGGAAAGTTTCCTTGTGACTTCACCTTGATACCCTGATATCCTTCCACCATTCATCTATATTTGCTATGAAATTAGGACTTTCAAGCTAGAATGCCTGAAAGTGGAAAGGCCTATTCTTCAGGGCCATTCTCAAGTCAATTTCAAGACAAACAAGCTAATGATCTGATCACAAACAAGGAAGAATGTAAGCTTGAAGATAAATATCCTACTGGAGGATGTCATCCAAGATGAGGAAGAAATCCAGATGTGATGCAATTTGGTGATCACCTCCTCATTGGTTGTTCCATGTGAATGGACCATTAACAAAATCTATGTCTTCTACATTGAGAGCTTGAATAGTTTCCTGAAAGGAATGAGAAATAGGATCTAGCCGATGAACTCATCCTTTATTTTCATCCAAGTCCTTGATCATGTTGAAATCACCTAAAAGGATCAACTATCCTTGACAAAAATTTCTCTTAGCTTCTGTAAACTACTAAGAAAACCCGACTTTACCCCTCGGAGAGTAGGGCCATAAACGTTTGATAGCTAGACATTCATCGAGGAGCTAATACATTAAAATTGTCTCCAAAGAGAGTTGGGGAATGTGATCTAGCACCCAAAGGAGATAGATTTGGTGTCGTAGATAATAGCCAACCCTCCTAAACATCCCTTGGAATCTAGCACCACACATTCTGCCCAAGACCAAATTTTAGTAATGATTTCACTTAACTTCTCCTGCGTCACCTTGGTTTCCTACGAAACAATGATATCCAATTTTTCCAGTCAAATTATATCTCTTAAGTACCTCAACTTACCTACTGAGTTGACGTGCATTATATTCCAAGAGATTACTTTGATTGAGGAGGAAGTAGGGAGCCCTGATAATACTCCATGATGACATTGGCTAGTCTCGAGTTTAAAAAGATCGTCCCAACATCTCTAATCACCTCATTGGTGGGTTTCCTATGCTTCTTTCTTTTCTCAAACCTAAATTAGACTTGGCACACCTAGAATATGCCTTCTCATCATGGATTGCTAAGGCAAAGTGTCAAGAAGATTCCAGAATCACTTGATGTTGTTCTCATTCATTGTAGATAAGGAGGAATTGGCCTAATTTCTCTTGGGGGATATTGTTAGATCCTGCATTGGTGCAATTTTGTATAAAGGCCAATAAGATTCGTTAATCAGAATTGAGTTGATCCATTTTGACTTCATGCTTTAGGGTCTACTGAGTTTGAGCAAGGATCTATTGAATGTCCTTGCTGGGCGAAAGCTCCTGCAAAAAATTCCTTCTAATGGGTTATTTTCTCTTAGGATTTTTGGGACTCACTTCCACTTCCATCATTGTTTTTGGCTGCCTTGGCTTGTGATTCTCTACTTGTTTAGTTAGAAGTGTAAAGAAGTTTCCTGACGGGTGTTTTAACGTCGCCGAAGGGGGGGGGAGCAAGGAAAGAAGGACCCCTGCTCGCCGATTCGACACCTCCATGAAGACATATTGGGGAGGATTTTCTAGAGTTACGGGGGCCTCTTTCAACTGCTGAGGGAAATTATGGAACACATGTCCATATTGATGACAGATTTTGCATTTGAAGGGGACATGCTCATAGTCTAGCAGTTGGGACCAAACATCATCTTGGTATTCAATATCCACTAATTCTGACAAGGGTTGGGAGATGTTCATGTAAACACATATTTTAGTAGAGGACAAAAACCTTGGGATTTTCATGATCTTAGAGACTTACACAAAATTACCAATGGAATTTCCAATTGATTTAAATATTTCCATCTCCCATAAATGCTCTGGTAGAGAGTATAACCGAACCTAGATCAGCGCTACTATAAATTGTTCCTTCTACATATTTTAACAGGGTTTCCAGTGCCTCATGAATAGCCCCACACTGCTAATGAAGTAAGGCTTGTTGTCTAGAAATTTCTTTCAATCTTCTAGTGAATCAAGGATCACATTCAATAAATCCTTCGCTCCTAAGAAAATATTGATTGGAGATTTTGGATTTCATTTGAGTTGTATCCATCAGAGAATATCAAACTCCTTTGGCCAAATACCCATAAATTTGGAGATTATCGCATGATATTTCTTATATTTCCAGGATTGTTCCAGAATGTGATTGGGGATCACTACGTGGGGGTGCCCCTCATTTTGGATAACCATTGTTCTCCCAATGTTGGTGAGCCCACATGCTTTCCTTTTTGCTATAATGTGCTTCTAAATGGACCTGAAATAGGATTATGACCATTAGTTATGATATTCTTGAAGGATGGGGTTGACATCCCTCCCTATGTGCGAGCTGACATATGTCCAATCAACCAGATTTCAACTTCATGGCAGACTCTAACTTCCGTAAGCAAGAGGAAATCTGATCTGACAACAAGGATTCAAAATTTTTCCTTAAACCCTAAAAACCATAGCAGAGCTAAAACACTATTAACCAAAACACTTTAAATTTATAGCTTTTGTATTATTAATCTATGGGGATGATGTTATATCATTAAGAAACCAAAAAAATACCGGTGATAAAAATATAATCATTTCATATAATCATGACGTTTTCTTCTAAGGTGATATCACTACTATTATTATAACTCTTGCATAGAGAAACAAGTAATGATGAGAATACATTTCCTTTGTTCTATACATAGTAAATGAAAAAAAAATAGTATGAACAAGAATTTTATATGGTTTTTGTTCGATCTAAAGTTATTTAAAGAATGAAAGTTATCTATTCTGTAAATAGGAAATGAAAAAACATAGTAAAACAACAATTTTAATCATAAAAATATAAATACTAATAAAAATTATTTACTCAAATTAAACAAAGGTTATCGTTCTCATGTAGAGTAAGGAAACCTATAAATAAATCTTAACTAATAATACATGTAAAGGAAAATTTATATACATAAAAATATGTACATTACAAAAAAAAGAGAAGACAATACATGTAAGAAGGCATGATGCTAGAAAAAATAAAATGAAAATACTCAATGAAAATATAAACAATTTTTTTGTCATCAATCCCACAAAATGTTATTTTATATATGTATATATCCATAGAGCTTATAATCTTTGTCTGACTCCATAATATTATTCATGGGTATAGAATGATTAAATATCCATAATGCATTTTTCGTGCAAAGCCAAGGCGATGCAACTAAAACCAAAAAACGAAAAAAACGAAAAAAACAAAAAAATATTTTTTATTATGAAAAGTATGTTAGGCTAGAGTTACTAAGTTTGAATTAAAATATAAAAAATTGCCACCGAAGAAAAAATGATAATATACATGCCTTGGTCACATTCCTTACTTATTATGTTATTAACTCTACTTCTCTCTATATATATTTTTTCATTTACATGTATTCCCATTCAAAGTATCAGAGGTTAGATATGGCTGAAGTCAATTAATTAACTGTATTTTGATTTGGGGCCTTGTGATCATGTGTATCACAAGGAAGAGATCCATGTGGTAGTGGAAGGATATCAACGAACATAACCAACCATACAATCATGTGTCACAGGGAAGAGATCCATGCTTTTGCGAACCAATATTAACAAACATAGCCAAACCATACAAAAGTTATATTAACTAACAATTTTCTAAATTTCATTCATTATCTTTATCAAAATTTTATTTTTTTAAAACCTTATTATCAATAATATGATGGTTTCATAAAGTGTATTTAATCATTTGATTTATCCTAGATAAAAAGTAAATTATTTTCTCAATATATCAGATGTCTCAAAAGACCATCTCAAAATTAAAAAATCTAGAAAATTTAAACCCTATCAAATAATTAATTTATGTAAATTTACTAGAGAATGGGTTTTGAAAAGTTACTTTTCAAAAGACCATCTCAAAATTAAAAAATCTAGAAAATTTAAACCCTATCAAATAATTAATTTATGTAAATTTACTAGAGAATGGGTTTTGAAAAGTTACTTTTCATTATAATAACGATTACTAAGTTTGTACATTTACACTTTTACACTCACATGTTAAAGCATTGAAGAAAACATCCAGTTATGTATATTTATTTCCATCTTGATCCTATTCATTTTTTTATTGAAATGCTTGCTTAAATTATGGTGTGTAGTAACTAATGCTAAACACGTTATATACACTACTATGAAATGTTTTCATTGATTTAAATTCTAGGTGGTTTTCCTATGAATCCTAACAATGAAACATCATAGCATAAATATTTAAAAATCATGGCATAAATATTGCAAGTACATCCATACATTATGACAAAAAATCTAAGGGAGTTATGACATGGCACACAGGCTACAATAGGACCTTCAATGTTATGGTCCAATTAAATGTTTGAAAATTATTTTTTTTAATAACATTGAAAAAAAAAATTGTTTCTCCAAATTAAATAATTTAACTTAAATTGATCAATGCTAAACTAATAATGGCCAACAAAATATATATATATAATTAGAATATTAACTCAAAGTAATAATGAATCAAAAATTTAAATTACAGATACAATCCAAATATTGATAACTTTGTAACTTTGTTACAATTGACTCCTAAAAATAATTGACTGCTAAAAATAGTTTTGAGAAATCAAACTAGGGTGGTAGGAATTTCCATAAATATTTTTGAAAATTAATGCTCCATCTCATCCTCTATAGCATTTCCATTACTTCTCAACCTTGTGGACCATTTCTATTACTACCTAATGTCTTCACTTTTTGAAAATGTTTGTCAATGCTCAATAGAAAATCATTGAGTCATGTATGACACTTCAGAATCACATATTTGCACTATACTATGTTAGAGATATATAATGGGTGGTTTCTTCGTGTTCTCTACTTATTTATCTAAGATTTTAGATGATACAACTCGAGCATCCTTAGAATTTGATGGTGAGGTATTCAATGCCTATATGGCATGTCCGTTATCCTTATGGCTTGTTTAGAGGATACTATTCTAGTTCGTATTTTGATTTTTGTTGCAAATCTGGTGGAGAAATGTGGGATAGGAATATTTTCAAAAGTTTCCACATTCGTCACTCATATATATTTTCTTTGTAAGTTGTCGGATATTGATGGGAAGATTTAATGAGATTTGATTTTCATTCACTATATTATGATTTGTTAGATAGCTAATCCTTGGGATTAACCTTGGGTCAGCTTGGGTAGTTATTAGAGTCTAAGAACTCTTTGGAACTAATTAAGTTGTTTCCTATATGTATTTATATGTACAACATGTGCATAATTCTTTGAGATTGATTACTATAAATTTGATTTGGTTTCCAGTCTCGTGTGTCTTACAGTGGTATCAGAATGGGTGAGATTCTTTGTTGAATGATAGCATGGTTAATTTTCTCTTTCAAATAGAATAAAACTAAAAATTCAGAGGTTAATTTGAATGTGTGGAGAGCTTGGTGCATATTTGAATTAAAAATAAAAATAAAATCATGTGGAATCTATGTTGAAGAAAGAAGTAGAGGCTTTGAGGATAATCGTTGAACGTGTGGAGAGCTTGGTGCATCTTTGTATTAAAAGGGAAAAAAATAATGTGGAATCTATGTTGAAGCGAGAAGCAAAGGCTGTGAGGATAGTTGAATGCAAAATAAGGTTACCCTAGTGGGATACCCAAAATATTGATTCTTTTCAAATCTTATACCAGTGAGTAACTGCCTATGTGAAGCTTGTAGCAGAAAGAGGTATCTTAGATTAGTGAGTAATAATTTCTAATGTGAACACTATTTTTTTTAGAAAGTTGTGAAAATTTTCTTTAAATTGAGAAAATAATACAGAATACCTAGGAGTAAGGATGCCCTGAGGATGTTCACATGTAAAATTCACTATTAAAAAGATTATAAAAGGAGCCAATATAGAAAGTATTTTTTATGTGAAGTAAAAAAAAAAACTTTATGTAGAAGGAGCCAAGATAAAAAACACGGTAAGGATTGCCCTTCTTCTCTTATTTTCATTAAGTGGATTAATTTTAATTGATGGCGAGTGGAGAAAAGGAGCTTTTGGGGAATGACATCAAGTTTTTATTTTGTTTTTGTTGAAGATTATATAACAGAGTTTATTGATATAAAATTAAGAAGGGAAAATGACATTGTGGTTAGTGAAGTTTATATAGTTAGTTCATCTATTGAAGGTCTTAAGTTCAAATCTTTATAGAGGCAATTTTGAAAGATTTGTTTGTAAAGCTAATTTTGGGATATATTTTTGGAGGTAGAGTTTATGGATATAAAATCAAGAAGAGAAAATGACATTGTGGTTGGTGAAGTTTATATAGATATTTGGTCTATTGAAGGTATCAAGTTCAACTCTTTATAGAGACCATTTTTGAATGATATTTTTTTAGAGCTAATTTTGGGTGATATTTTTGGTGGTTGTGAACATGATTTCAGTTTTTATGGGTTGGAGACCCTGAGCATGTCACTATATGATAAATTTGCAACTCATGCATATTGGATATAACTCACAACAAATTTGAGTTTTCATGGTGATCATTGTATGGAGAAAAGATCAAAGTTATTAATTGTGTAATTGCAGCTATATATCATTATTCATCTCTTTATTTTTAAATTTCATTTGTAAACGGGCACATTTTCAGTTGAGCCCAACACCCGACTAAATCATCATAAAATTGTTTTTATTAGGTGCATTTTCAGTGGTACTCGACACCCCTTCTTTCAAAGTTGATTGCTAGAGAACATGACCACAATTGTTGATTTTATACAGTTGTTGAATATTTTAATGTCATCTATTATTCATAATAGTGTCCAAGAAAACAAGGAAATACTTTTTTACATCCAATCATGTTTGTAAAATGAGAAAAGAAAATTGAATACTTGGATCCAAAGTCCCATTTTTAGTGAGAAGAATTGTAAAAGAAGAATTATGAACCTGTTGTTGTTTAGAATAACAGTTTATTTTAGCTTGATCATTAGTCAGAAAATGATCAGAGTAATGCAGTGGCTTCAAAAACAAATTTGGATACAACTGAAATTTCTTATAAGAAGATTGTTATGCCCAAAACTTCATAAGGCCATGGGAGAAGATTAGACACAATAAACACATAATTGGTTTGGGTTATAAGAAATATATTTTGGATGTATCTTTTCACATTCCATATTTTCCTAAACTGATACAATTTCGAAGTACTGGTTTTCTGCATGGTGTTGTTACCAGAACAAGTTGATAGATGCCAACAGTGTAGCAGAATTGGACATGTAAAAGATCGGTGTTTTTATATTCACTCGTGTGATAATTGTGGAAAGAGAAATCATCATACAAATAGATGTTCCAAGAAGAGGATGACTACTAGAGAGAAGGTAAATTTTGTATGGATTTCTTCTTGGGATTGGATGAAAACAACTAAGAAGATTTACGGGTCATATCAAAGAATATGTTCCAGAGTGATGACTAACCTTGTAATGATGAAGAGTACTTCTCACCCTATATCCAACAAGGGGGAATTGTTGACGGTATGCTACAAGTTTGAGTTTGAGATGTGAAGTGAGTTTGAGTCAGAGTTTGGTTGATCAAGTTCATTGAGCACTTCCATGTTTGGAATTGTTTGAGGAAATGTTGTGATAGTTCCAGAGTTATTGGTCACCTTAAAACCACATTTTTGGTTGTTCTGAGAGCCACTATGAAGGTTATAGAGTTGGTGTTGGTTCAGACCTTGATTTCTCCCATCTTGGTTCACGGTTATCATTAAAAACCATTTCTTGAGAGACATTCAACTCTTCGCTGAGATGCATATTTTTATTTTGAGCTCTCGTTCTTGGAGTTCGGTATATCCCTTCGGATTAAGGGCCGACTGTTCGATAGATAATCCTCGGGATTAACCTTGGGTCAGTTTGGGTAGTTATTAGAGTCCAAGAACGCCCAAGAACTAATCCAACTATTTCCTATATGTATTTATATGTACAACATGTACATAATTCTTTGAGATTGATTAATATACATTTGATTTGGTTTCCAGTCTCGTGTGTTTTACATGATTCACTATAATAAGAATTTTATTTTTTCAAATAATAATAATATTATTTTTTTTTTAATGTTAGGAGTAAATTTAAATTTTATTCTCAATTTATATTAGGTTGTTTAATTATGTACTATGTTTGAAACAATAATTCATAGTTGACTGATTTATTTTTAGTTGTACTTTTGTCTAGTTTATAATTAAATGGTTGGGAGTATGCTTTTTTGTTTTTCCATCAATTTAAGATCAAATTCAAGAGAAATATTTGAAATCATATGATAAGTCTCAAATATTATAATCTGGTGAAGTCAAATATCTTTTATAATGATAGTTTAAAAATTTGATCTAATCCTTGTATTCCCTCAAACAATGAATAATTTATTTGAAATAAATTATGGACATATTGGTCCAGAAGTAAAATGGTGGCACGTAGAGATTTGGAATTGTGATATTCCTCCAAAGGTCAAGTTCTTTATTTGGTTGCACTTAGAAAACTATATCCCAACTTGGAATAATTTGTCACATCAAGGGTTTAAAGGGACAAATGTATGTGTTCTTTGTAAACAAGGCACTAAAAAAATAGAGCATATTTTCTTCCAATGTGACTTATCTAATTCTCCATCGAAAGAAGTCGTCATGAGCCTCAACATTCATGTTACAAGCCCACTAAGTTATCTTGAGACTTGTATTTGCTAGTGGGACCATCACATGCGAAACCACAAATGTCTTCCTATCTATGTGATCTCGACAATCTAGAAAATCAGGAATAAAAATATTTTGGAATATTTCCTCATTAGCATTCAATCGATCTTTCCCTATATAATTGGTTTTTATAATGGCTATCAAACATAGAATATTCCTATATATCTGTGCCTTACAACTACTCCTATAGCTTTCTTTGAAGATAGTTTTGGATTTTTCAATAGAGCCCACCATAATGGAATATGTGGTAGAGGTTCTTTAATAAAAATCCATGGAAATGTTATGGTGCAACTTTATGTCAACATGGGGAAAGGTTCAAATACAAAAGAATATTTAACATCCAGTTGGGCCCTCCTACTGGTTGTTTCTTCTATCAAAGTGGTTTCAATGCATATTCAAGGATATTCACAATGTCTAGTGGGATGGCTTAAAGTGTTTCGTGAGTTAAATGTGCTAGATCTTATTTGCTAGAAGGAGAGAATTAAAGCATTGAATTTCCACTTCTAGGGGCTCTTTCTAGCACATTAATAGCTAACTAAATTGTAGGAATATGCTTTATCTGAAATAGGTCCCCAAATATATGAAGGCACAATATTGGTCGAGAAATATCAATATAACCATCTTCATTGGAGAAGGTGCCTTTCGCTTCCCTCAAATAATCATCTTCTGAATCTCCATCTCTCTTAGTTTTTCTACTTATATGCACAAATTTTAGTGATATTCTTCTTTGATCTATCCTTATGTCAATGAGTTTAATGCTCCATGTAGCAGATCTATGCACTCTTCAAGGTTTTGTTTCCTATGCTCATCAGTGCTCAAATTTTGGTAGTTGTTTTTTTATGTTTTTTTTAATAAGAGGTTTAGATGGTTTCTTTTTATAAGACTTATTTTCAAGTTTTTCTGATAGAGTCCTGAACCTTTTAAAGTTTTCATATTTCATGCTAATACCTGTACTTCTCTTCTTTAACAAAAAAACAATTTCTCCTTTCTTGATAAATTATGGGCATAGATGAAATTTGATGAAAAAATTACTATTACTTATGAATTTAATTTCAAATTTCAATTTTGACATTGTAATAATAAATAAAACTATTTGGATTTCAAATTCCAATTCTACTTCTTATTTGTAATTAATAAGAAATAAGCACACTTCAAAACCTACCTTGGATGTGTTTGCTTATAGAATCTTGAGATCTTAAACCTCTTTTCTCTTTTATATAGGTGGGAAGATGAACTGTTAAAACTAATTTTAAATATTAAACTATAGAAATTAATACTTCATATAATCATTAAAAACTTAGTCATAGGCTATCTCGTGTTTCAGTTTAATCTTTGAAAGTGATTATAACATAATATTTCATGATTATTATATATAAGTATAAATGATATCATTTTTCTAACAAGATATGTGGTAAGTGAATGAATCGTTGGATTATATGGTACACCTACTCTTAAAATAAAAATTAAATATATAGGATATAAAAGAAATTAGTTTCTTTTTTATATCTATAGCAAGTGGCCTATTAAATTCTAATATTAAATGCTAAGATAAATATCAATCTTAAATATAGACCTTGATTTTCATTCCTTACATAAGGTTCTTGGTATGAGCATCAATTACATTGATGAGATATCTTGATACATTGACTACCATTTTGAGACCAAAATTTTGCTACAATACCATCCCATATCTAAAAGATAATTTATACATAAAAAAAATCTCATTCATTCCTTGGCCATTGTCTCAAATAGTGCATCATTGGATAGTTACACCTTCACTTCATTCATCTACATTATCAATATAATAATTAGTTACTCCCAAATCTAAATGATTTGTCATCTCAAATCATGAGTCCAAAAATAGATACAAGAGACACATTGGTGATTTTATTGATAAAGGAGAAATCGTGAACAATAGATTAAAAAATGTTAGACTATTTTTTATACATGTTACATTATCCACTAGAAGATATTAATCCAAATAATTATTTTGTTGATTATGGAGCTTCCATCCATATATCTATCTTGTAATAGGTAGTGGTCTCAAAAGTTTCATGAAACTAACAATGGAACAAACATATATCTTGGAGATGATGGTGAACATGAAATTAAAGGGTATAATGTTGTTTCAATGACATTACCTAATGGATTTGTTAAACTAATAGACAATGTCATGTGTGTGTTGGGTATTAAGAAGAATCTAATATTTGTTTGTATTATATGGTTTTGGAGTTTGAAGTTCGAATTTTTAAATTCACATTGTGGGGTGAAAGACGTGTAGTTTCACTTCTAGGGAATTGCAATAGGGGTTAGAATTTTAGATTTGTACAAGCTCAATGTGACAAAAAAATGTATATACGAAATGTATCTAAGTAGTGAGGTGAATTTCATTATAAATTCGTACATAATAAGCTTCCCGAATCTAGGATCATGAAATTCCTCTTCTTTTTCATCACAAAATTGTTCAGTTAGGTATGTATCTTTAAAATGTCTTTGGAAATATTCCAATGTTACTTCATGTTCATCAATTTTCTATACTGTCTTCACCTCTTCCCACCATAAGGTGGCTTTTCCTTGTAGTTGGTAAATTTCCAACTGAGCCTTCAATTTGTGGTCATATTCATCAATATAAATACACTTGTTCATATTAATGAGATAAGCTTCAATGACCTCTTCTTGCTCACCATCAAATGCCGGAGGTTTAATTATCTTAAATTCACTCTGCAACTCAAATCTATATCTTTTAGGTCCTTTATGTCAAGAAACATTATCAAATTCTTCCTCATTATTTTCCTAATCTCCTTAAGATTTTAGACTATCATCTCTTTGTCTATGTGTCCCATCTGTACTTCCATGGTGAGGCCTTGGAATAGGGTGTCTATGGTTTTGTTTGTCAAAAAGGCTCTTCATAATCTTATCTTGTTCTTGAATTGGTCTTTCATTATCAAACCTCAAGCATTTCATATCACTTTTTAACTACTATATTGTTTTGAACAGTGCAAGATTGGCGTTTCGAGATTCCTCACCTAGGTTGAACCACATCTTTGAGCTAGCTTCTGCAGTTGGAACTAGCCAACTCCAACCATTGGCCTTATTGGTTGTGTATGCCCAACTCTCCCCATGATGTTCTTTTTCCACTCTTTGTTAAAAACAATAAATTATAATAATTCCTTATCACCCAAAGGGGCAATAGTGTTGGAACTTGTCTCTAATACCACTTGTCACATACCTCTAAGGACAACTCAACAATTTAATTTAAAGATTAGTAATTAAATGTCAAAAAGTAATTATATATATATGTTTGTATTACATGAATTACAATACATTAAGATTATTCCTTTTCATTGAAGAACTTATGAATTAAATTTATCATGTTATCCGAGGGTCAATCTTTTGATTGACTCATCAAGCATTAGGTCTCGTACTTGAATTAAACGTAAGGTATGGTTAGGATTATGGTGTGTATATTAGTAGGTTGTGTTTAATCCACCTTGGTATTGTTGGAGATGGTCCCTGTACACTCTAGAAGGTCTATCTAGACCGTCCACTTGGTAGTTTCCATGTTGACATCTTCCACCAAATCGACAACTCACTAGATTTGTGATCAATTGACTGTGTTGATTTCCTGAAGAGGTTAAAGATAAACTAACCTACCCTCCTCTTATTGTTTGGTCCCATTTTCATGCATGTCTGATTGGTTTCTTACTCATTGCTACTAGTGACACTTTCATGCCTAGGAAAATGTCTCATTCAACACCTTTACCATGCTATTCGAGGTATCTTCAGAGTTATCTGGTAGGTTATTTGAGAGCATTTTTTTATCAAGGGTTTCTTCATTTTACTAATTTTTTATTTTTTTGTTCTTTTTCTATTTGGTTCCAAACCCCTTGTCAAGGTTGTTACTGTTGCAGGTGCATTATTTTATTGACCTCTTATTCGAAGCGTTACATCATTGCCTAGAACCCTTGTACAAGTGTCTGATCTCGACATGGTCATTTGGGGTTTCTGCCATTTCCATTTGACCTTTAAAAAAAAAATCTCATTTATGGAATTTTTATCCCTAGACTCATGTTTCTCGGTGGGGTTTCCTCCCGAGCAAGTTATTTGTACTAGGCCATTTTTTTTACTATCCATCTCATTCTTGCCTTTTATACTTCATATATTATATACAAAATTGGCACTTTAATTTAACATCAGTGTTGTGTTGTAGGTAATCCCGTCAGGCTCTATACCCATCCATCCTTGCTCAACTTTGGATGCCAAGAAAATGACCATAGCCTTCTTATTTGGTTCGAGGTGTAGTTTATTTTTCGTTTTTGAGATAAAGAAGAGAATCATACAACCTTGGTTTTTTTTAGAAAAATATTAACAGGATTAGAATAGTTATTGTTATTTGTTTTCTTATTTTGGTTGGATCATTAAAGGATCTTCTTGTCTTACAATTTTATTTGTTATTAACAATATTTGTCTCTTAAGAGTTTCATACATAGGGTCACCATCCTTTCTTATAATCGAGAATTTTTTTAATATGTTATTTGTTTCTTAGTTTCTTATGGTTATAAATTACAAATTCTTACATCCCTTAATTTGGGAATCTTTTTCTTTGGATGTTTTTATTTCCAATGGAGGAACTTGAGTAGGTAAGTACCTCACCCATAATTGTCCAACTACCTAGGTGCAAGCTTTCTCTAGCATTACTTCCTTATCATGGTCCACGCACAAGCATTATGCAAATAAAACAAAACAAGACTATATATTACTTAAACAATATTACCCGGAGATATTACATGGGATACTGTAAGTAGGTGATCAACCCCAATGTTGAGAACTAGAATTATCTTTTTGTCTTTACTAGTGTTAAAAAGAAAATGAACATTGTAAAGATAGGAACTAATTCTACTGAGCTTCAAAGTGAAATTGAGCATTGGTCAATTTCTAAAACATCTTGGACAAAATAGTGTCACCATTGTTATACTAAGACTATAATACCAACCTTCTTGATTTGCTAATGATTTTTGCTCTTCTTTTCAATCATAGAAATAAAATATTAAAAAGTCTCAATTAATTTCTTAATTTTTTAAAAGTTAAATAAACAATATTAGTCCCAATAAAAATTAATCATCATCAACATAGAACACAATAATTTTTAACATATACATACATATATTCAAATTTTTTAATATGTTAAATTTAATACCAAATTTTATTTTCAAAACTTTATCTATCCATTTTTAAAGTAATCAAATTAGAAGACAAACTACAACATTACATGTATACGTTGAAACTATCTAGAGTTGCAATGAAATTAGACTTCTAGCACAAGGAAATAAGATAAATATTCATTCTTATGTTATTGGAAAGATAAGAAAAATATTATGAATGAAATTTTGAGGTTTTGATATTTTATTTAGATATTGCACTCTATTATGATTATATATGTGTGTGTGTGTGTGAGAGAGAGAGAGAGACTTGAGGGTGTACTGAATAAAAAAAAATGATCAATATTAAATAAAAATAAATGACAACAAATTTAAATTTTTTAAATATTTTTTGAATAGGTTACTTTTTATATTTATTTTAATTATATATTCTATATATTATATATTATATATTATTAATTAAAATTGTTTTTCTAATAATTGTTTCTTTTTATTTATATTTTATTATTCAATTATAATTATTTAAACATATATGAATTTATATAATTTAAGCGAGTGTTAATATTCCTCACATCCTTCATCATTATTGTTGTCAAATTTGACAATGAAAAAGAGATGAACAAAAATTTAGGTAACTTTGGGCTCATATTCTAGTAATGTTTCTAATTTATATAAAATTATTTTTCTTAATAATATTTTTAATTTGTATTTGTTTATCTTTATATTCACAATTTTGATATATTAATTTTTATTTATGTTATACACATTAAAATTATATAAATTTATAAATAATTATAACATAAATAAATAATAGAGTTGCATGTCTCTCTTCATTTTTATTATATAAATAAAATATTAAAAAATATCCATTAATCTCTTGACTTTTTGAGTGTTACATGTGCTATATGAACATTAACGCGGTTGACTTTATAATAAACGAATATCCATTAATCTCTTGACTTTTTAAGTGTTACATGTGCTATATGAACATTAACGCGGTTGAACATGAAAAAATATATAAAAATAAAATATTGTCGGGTGCATGAAACTTATCATTTGAATTTTGATGGCGAGTGTGAAGTCCCCACATTACATGTATACGTTGAGACGAGCTAGGGTTGCAATTCAATTAGACCGTCAACACAATTAAATAAGATAAAATTTGGATCTTACGTTATCAAAAATATATATGAAAAAAATATTGTCGGGTGCATGAAACCTTTCGTTCGATTTTTTTTTGTAATGGCGGTTCCGTTTGGAATCTATATGCTTTTGTTGTAGAATTCATATGTGTGACGCTATTGGAACTTCCAGGCATGGGAGATTGTAGGGAACCGAAGCTGCTGCTTTGCTTTCGCCTAGGTACGTACGTATTCCATGGGGTGGAATTGGCTTATTTTATATATATAATTTTTTAAAAATTTATTTAGATAATAATACCATATTTAAACAATAAATATGGTATAAATAAAGAACTCATTTATTATTATTATTATTAATGACAAAAAGAAGGCAAAAGTTTCAAAGAGGGCAACAAATTTTAACGGAAAGTATCAAATGACGTCCTCTTTTTGGAATTTTGTAAAAATGAATCATACGTGAATGACGTCCTCTTTTTGGAATTTTGTAAAAATGAATCATACGTGAATGACGTCCTCTTTTTGGAATTTTGTAAAAATGAATCATACGTGCTTTCCTCTGTTTATAAAATTATCCTTACAGGAATACTTACCTTTCCATGATATTATGAGAATAAATATATATATATATATATATATATATTTTATGGAAAAGAAAACTGAAGAAGTGTTCAGAAGCTTATGTGAGTGCTATAAATAGCTGTAGACCTTCTCCCTTTCCAAACATAGGGTTCAGTGCTTAGTGCTTAGGAAGGGTGTGTGCGAGATGGCGTTTCATCATTTGTGTGAGTCTCTAGCTTTGCCTGCAACATTCACAGTCGCTGATGGAGGGCCTCCCGCAGCAACTGTTCTGTGTCTACTCTGGTCTTTCTTCATGATATGGTTTTTGCGCAAGAGAAGAACTAGTGCCACGCTGCCACCAGGACCCTATGCATGGCCCATCATAGGAAATCTCCACCAATTAGTACTGCCCGCTCACCGTTCTCTTAGAGGCCTTGCTGACAAATATGGTCCCATTCTCTTTCTGCGCTTAGGCTCTGTCCCTACCGTCGTCGTTTCTTCTTCTGAAACGGCCAAAGAGTTTCTCAAAACTCATGACTTGATTTTTGCCAGCCGACCCCCAACAGCCGCTGGGAGATTGATGTTTTCCAACTCTAAAGATGTGGTGTTCGCTCCGTATGGAGATCACTGGAGGCAAATGAGAAAAATATGCGTGTTAGAACTACTGACTGCCAAAAGAATCGAGTCCTTCAAGAGTGTGCGAGAGGAAGAGGTGTCTGCGATGATCTCTTCAATTTGGGAGGAGAGTGAGAAGGGAAAAATGGGCGTGAATGTGAGCAAGGCCGTCTCCACTCTCACCTCCAATATTGTTTGGCGAATACTGGCGGGGAGGAAATTTTCTGACGATGATTTGGGTGGCGATTTCCAAGGGTTTAAAGGCCTGATGACAGAGTTAACAGCTACAGTGGGAGAGTTCAACATTGGGGACTTCATTCCGTATTTGGATTGTCTCGATTTGCAAGGTATCAAGCGCCGCATGAAGAAAATTCATAAAACATTCGATGAATTTGCGGAGAAAATAATAGACGACCATGTTAATGTGAATCATCTCCAGAAAGAGGCCGTAGACGCAGACCCTCATGTTCAAGACTTCGTGGATGTGCTGCTCCACATGGCTAAGGCCGACACCAAAATTACACGGGAAACCATCAAGGCTGTTGTGCTTGTATGCCCCGACCCTCATTCTTCGGCTGTTGTGCTTCTATGCCTCGACCCTCATTCTTAAACTTCTGTCATTCATCATTTCTTTTGCACTAATTGGATTTGTATTTGTGCAGGACTTGTTCGGCGCTGGCTTGGATAGAATATCAATTTCGTTAGAATGGGCAATGAGCGAGCTGCTCAGACATCCACGTGCAATGAAAAAATTAAAAGAGGAAATCGGATCGGTCGTTGGCCAACACTGGAAAGTAAAGGAGTCCGATCTAGCAAACATGAAATACCTCCACTGTGTGGTGAAAGAGACTCTGCGACTATACCCAGCGGCGCCCTTAGCCATTCCTCATGAATCTGCTGAGACTGTGACAGTAGGAGGATACTTTATCCCTAAGAAAACAATGTTGATGGTGAATGTGTGGGCTATAGGAAGGGATCCCAAGGTGTGGGGGGCAGATGCTTCTGAATTCAAGCCAGAGAGATTCATGGTCGACGAACATGTCAATGTAACAGATCCATCAAATTTCAATATGATACCGTTCGGTGCAGGAAGGAGAGGATGCCCAGGAGCATCGATGGCTATTCCTACGGTTCAGCTTGCATTGGCTCAGTTGTTACACACTTTTGATTGGAGAGTGGACGGTGATCCGTCCCAGTTGGATATGAGAGAAGCATGTGGATTGACCATTCCAAGGAAAGTGCCTCTCTCTGCTTTTCCAAAGTTGAGCAGCAGCTTTGCAATGTAATACCTGGGAGGATACAAGCGACAGATGCCTTTTCTTCGTTTTTCTTAGTTGGTCATGGTTTTTCTGTTTCAATAATGGAGAAATCTCTAGAATATTCTCCTAATCAGTTTTCTGTCGTTAAAACTGTTATGTGTTGTTAAAAGTTACACTTGGTTGGCCGCAGCTCTTATATTCTAAGAAACTGCTCAATCATAATATACTTTTATATATTCTAAGAAACTGCTCAATCATAATATACTTTTATATATGTAATAGTTTCCTCGTGAATACAAGTGTGTGTTGTGGTGTAGTCGTCTCACAAAGCCACTTTCTCACGAGAGATCTGCATCTTTTGGTCAATTCCAACTTTGGTAATTTCTTTTCATGAGCAATAGTATAGTATAGTTTAGTTTTGCAGTAGGGCAATTTCTTTAAAACTTGTTTTTTTAATATTGTACGGTTATTATATATATTATTTTTGATTTTGTAACAAGTATATTATATTATATATTCACTTTTGTAGAAATTATAATATTATTTTTAATTTTGTAAGAATTGTATTATAAATATTATAACTCACTCTGCCTTATTTCAAATAGGCTTTTGAAATTTTGGATTCCTGTTTGATAAAATAATTTTGCTAGTATAATTGGAAAAGTGGTTTGGATTAATTTTGTATATATATATCATAGAAAATTTAATCACAATGAATAAAGGAAATATGCCTATAACTTTTGTATTATTAATTTAGGGGATGGTATTATATTATTATGAAATCACAAAATCACTTGTCATAGAAATATAATCATTTCATATGATATTGATATTTTCCTCTAAGGTAATATCATTGTTATTATTAAAACACTTGTGTAGCCAAATAAATAATTACGAGAATGAATGTTTTTTTATTTTTCTGTACATAATAAATGAAAAAGAGAAAACAAGAACTACATTTTTATATGGTTTTTGTTTGAATTAGAGTTAGTTAAAAGATTCTCAGGATAAAATTATCTATTCTATAAATAGTAAATGAAAAAACAACAATTTTAGTTATAAAACTATAAATAAATACAAATAAAAATTATTTACTCAAGTTAAACAAAGGTTACCTTTCTGAGAATAAGGGAACCTATAAATAAATCTCAACTACTAATACATGTAAAGGAAAATCTATATACATAAATCTATATATTAAAAAGATGACGTAGTGCATGTAAGGAGAAATGATGTTATAAAAAATAAGATCAAAATACTCAATGCAAATATAAACATTTTTTGGTTCTCAATCCCACAAAACTTTATTCTATAAATGTTTGTATCCATAGAGCATATATTGCTTGTCTCGCTCCATAATCTTATTTGCGAATACAAAATGATTGAATAATTGGATATGCATATCCATAATGCATTTTTCATGCAAAGGCATGGCGATGCAACTAGAATAAGACAAATTTGGAAACAACCAAATAAATAT
>APFE030090873.1:0-13095 GCA_000404065.3 Pinus taeda
AGGTATTACGGATGGTGAAAGATCCTGTTAACCCCAAGGACATGAAGGGGGTCTATCTGATTCCTTGCTCCTGTGGGACACCCTATATAGGTGAAACAGGGCACTCCATCCAGCAGAGAATTTGCGAGCATGCTGCAGACCTGAGGCACGGAAGAGTAAAATCCTCAGCTCTAGAAGAGCACGTAGACAAGACTAAGCATCATGTCTGCATCGAGGAAGCCAGAGTCATTGCCATGGTGGATAGGTTCCATCATCGCAAGTTAAGGGAAGCTATTGAAATTGAACATAGACCCATCAATCTCAACAGAGATGATGGGTGGAAGGTCAGTAGAAGTTGGATCCCCGCCCTGTCGTCTTAGGGTTTCTTCCTTACCTCCCTGTTCACCCAGGATGCTTTCTTCAGGGTCGGTCGGTTTATTCTTTTCGGGTATACTAATGTTGTTATTGTATAGTCGTTTTTAACTATTAATCGTATTTTGATTTTACCTTATAATCCTAGGTGGGTGTTATTTAGTTTTTTCATATAATCAATATTAATAGGGTCTCTATATTATGATGTATTCTCATATTTATGTTATTATCATTTTACGTTTATCTGTGATTTCTTCTTTTGTATTTTCAGCTCCTTAAACTAGCAATAATTAGTAGGGCCAATATAGGTGATATAATTAAAATAATACTCTTATCTCAATACATAAAATAAATTATTTAATCCAACCTCTTCTTATGAATAGTATTAATAGGTAGTAAGCTTAATAACTTTTACAAACAGGAAAAAGATTTAATATTACATCAACAGTAAGTAGTAAATTAACATACCCTTAATATATAATTCTTGTATATATTTAGTTTTAATTTAATAAATAAAATACTTTTTGTTTTTTAAATTACTCCATTATTATTTTCAGAATAGGAATATATAATTACGTCTTTTAAGGAAATCACTCAATCTGATAATAAATTTATTTTATTAATAACCAAAGGTTATTTAACCAAATAAATTACTATAACTAATTTCAATAAAAAAAAAAAATCTCGGTAAAAAGGCTAAGATTCTATTATATGTACATGGTAGAAATTACATGCATTTTAGCGGGAAATATCATGGTTTTCATGGCCAGCTGATAAGCCATGGTTCAGACAAAATTGTTCAAAAAACTCCCACGCAGGGGAACCAGATGACCTTAAAACTTCAAGACGACCTGTGGGTTCAATGGAATGAACCCTGAACAACAAAATTACAGGCCTTAGACGCAAAACTTAACCCACCCGCGCAGGGGCATTCCTCTTTGTCTCTACTGATAAGACCACTAACAGACCTAGCCAAGAACTGACTTAACCATGAACCGACGCGCAGACAGTCACCCACGCTGTCGTCTTTACAAAAAGGACTGTGACCCAAAATGACATTAAACCAGAGCGAGTAGATACCCAAACTAAGACAAATCAAAATGAAGCAGAAGCAGGACCTGAGAAGGGAGAGGAGCGCCGAGTCAGGGGCGCGCTTGAGCTGGTGGCTCGTCCGCGGGTGGCTTCTCCTCCACGATCTCGCACCAACCGTGCCCTTCGGGAATGCCCTCCCACATTGCAGCCCATTTGGCCGCGTCGCGAGCCCTTGCTGCTTGGGATGAGGAAGGGCTCTCCCTGGCAGCCTGTCCTGAGGAAGTGACCCCAATTGCAGGAGGAGGCAGTGGCAATTCTAGACCAGGAATGTCGGAGGGAGGAGCTTCCCCAGTAGGTGGAGAACCATCGCCTTCGGCTTCTGGGGTTCTTGTGAAGAGCACAGAGATGTGCGCGCTGACCCCCTGAGTGTCTCCCAGCCTCCCCAGTGTAAAGACCACCGACCCTAAAGCTGGAAGGGCTGGACCCTCCATGTTCGCCCCGCTGACCTCCACGACGTGCTCGGCCTGAAGTGGAGCAACCCCGGCTCGACGGTGGCAGAAATGACAGCAGCAGTGGTGATGCTCCCTGTCAGCCTGCCCACGACCGCGTCCTCTGTTTGAGCCCCTGCCTCTTCGACATGGCTGTCTATGGCGGAGCCGAGCCATGGTGAATTTGTCTGCCTCTCGTCCAGGAAATTCGACAGCCGCCACCTTCCCTTCTTCAGCCTCGGTCCGCCACCCTCCTTCTTCCCAAGTCTCCCTCCGCAATTCCGTAATTGGGCCTCTGTGCTCTATGGGAATAACCAGGTTGAGGGTGACCTGAGGTGGCGCTCTACCCAGCCAGCACCAGGTGTGACCCCACTGCATAACATAAGGTGACCAGACCCCCAACCGACTGTGCAAATCGCAGAACAACGGCAAGGAGCCAACCCCGACCAGAGATAAATAACCAGCGCCATTCTGGAACCATCCCTCGGCTCTTGCCTGACTGTCATCCATGGCAACATTAACTGCCCAGAGCTACCACCCCGATTTGAATGCGAGTTGACGGCAGACGGGCTTGGGTAGTTATGCTGCATGGGGGGTGGCATGTGTAATCACATGGGGGCCAGGTGGCGCGTCCTTCCCCTCCTCAGTGGCACCCGCATCCGGGGGATCAATGTCATTTTGAAGAAGAGTCTTACATTCCTGAGAATGCTGGGGGCTGGGAATGATGTCCAAGTTTCCAACAAGGAATGGGAGATGACTTTCTACTCCTATATTGGCTAGGAGATCAGCTACTTTGTTCCCTTCACGCCTCGAATGGTGAAAGGTGATGGCTCTGTGATTATGCAGCTCTTGAGCAATGTTGTGAAGTCTGGCCTCCAGTCTCCAGTTGTCGGCTACTTTTCTAGTTTGAGAGCCGTTATGAATGCGGGATACCATGCCTAGGATGATTTGGGAATCTCCTTCTACAATTAGAGGGTGTAGGTTCTGACGCTTGGCCACAAGTATCCCTTGCCAGAGACCCTCCAGTTCTGTTGAGTTATTGGTGTCCCAGCCTATATTCCCGAAATAGATTAGAGTGGTGTTGCCATTATGATCACGAATGATTCCTCCATAGCCTGCAGGCCCTGGATTGCCTTTAGAAGCCCCATCAAAATTTAATTTGTACAAGTTAGCCGGTGGGGCAATCCATTTTCTGTTCTCTTCGTTATTGCCTTTCTTAGCTCTTTGGGAGGCGATTTCTTGAGGCAGCTCTAACATCCAATTGTTTAGAATGTTTTGCTCTCTGTCCTTAGTGGGAAGGTCCTCTTTAGTCCAGGATTTCAGGTGCATTGTCTCTTTGAGGTTGCTGTGCATTCTAGTCCAGATCTCTTCTGTGGTCGAACTCTGGTTTTTGAAGATCCTCCTATTCCTTTCTTTCCATATGTTCCAAATTACGATTCCTGGAATGATGTTCCATAGGCTATTAAGAATCTCACTGTCATAGGGGCTTTTTGGCCATTGTCTGATAGTGTCGATGATGTCTCCAGGTTTTTTACCTTGTAGCTGGCATCTGAAGCTGATCTAGTCCCATAGCTTGCTGGCTAGTGGGCAAGTGTCCAGAAGGTGTTGTAGATTTTCTTCACTGTTGAAGCAGTTGTGGCAGATTGAGGGCCCATGAAAATTGCGCCTTCTTAATTTATCCCAGGTGAGGATCTTTTTATGCCCAACCATCCAAAGGAGGTGAGAAATTTTCGGCCAGGCCTTGAAGCTCCAGATTCGATTCCATAGAGGATCTGGTCTGAAATCGGACTGAGTTGAGAGGGAATAAGCTTCCGTAGTGGTGTAAGTTCCTTTTGGGCTATATCCCCATCTGAGAATGTCTTCATTATTCTCCATTCTTATGCTTCTTTTTCTTAATTCTTCTTCCAGAGTGATTTCCTCCTGCCTGGTGGCATTTGTGGTGATTTGATTGCTCGGGTGCCATTTTCTGAACCCGCTGGCCAAGTCCTGCTTCCAAAATTAATGAACCGTTGCGAGCTGCTGGACCTGTCTGTCTGGAATTAACCTTGGAGGAAGAATGTTGGAGAGTTTGGGATGCTGATTCCAGGCATCCGACCAAAACCGCGCGCTCCTTCCATTTCGAATTTCCCAGAAGCTGTGCTTCAGGATGAGCTGGTGGTGTTGCTTGGCTGCGTTCCAGATGAGAGAGCCATTGACCATGGGCTCATATCTGATGAGATCCTTCTGGGGGATATTGTTGGTGTATTTGGCGGTCCAGATTCTAGCCCATACCTTGCTTGGATTGGTAAGCCATTGCCACCAAATCTTGGCGTTCATGATGATATTACTGCTCTCAGGATCTCTTAGTCCAATGCCCCCCATACTTTTGGGTTTGCAAATCGTTTCCCATTTGCGATGAGAAGCAGAGCTTCCCCATAGAAAGTCTCTCTGAAGGATCCTTAATCTTTTCAGAACCCATTTTGGAGCAGCCAGGATGGAGAAAAGGTAGAGGGGCATGGCTTGCAGAATTGATTTGATTAGCACCACCCTGCCAGCCATATTGAGAGAGCGATAGGTCCAGAGGTTGAGCTTGGATTCGAATTTTTCCAAGAGAACCCGCCAGGCAGGTTGTTTAATGGTTGAGGCTGTGAGGGGAGCTCCCAGGAAGGTGGAGGGGAGAGAGGCTGCATGGAAGCCGAGGATGCGAGTGATGGCAAGCTTAACCAACGGGGGGGTGTGGAAGAAGAAAATTTGGGATTTGGCATTGTTTACATGCAGGCCTGAGGCATCTGAGAAGTCCTTGAGCAGGGATTTTAGGCGGGTTGCTTCCTGTGCAGAGGGGTATCCATAGAGCATGGTATCATCAACAAATTGTTGGTGGGAGGAAGCAGGGGAGTTATGAATGGAAATCCCTTTTAACTAGTTAGAGAGGAGAGCTTGCTTGAGGTGTCTTCCGAGACCCTCAGCCATAATGATGAAGAGGAAGGGGGAGAGGGGGTCCCCTTGCCTAATACCTCTCAAAGGCTTGAAGGGGCGGGAGGGGAGACCGTTGACCAGGAGGGAGAAATGGGTAGATGAGATGAGGCTCATTATCCAGCGGATCCATGAGTGACAGAAACCAAAAGCTTTCAGCATATTTTCAATATAAGACCAACTGAGCTTGTCGAAAGCTTTGGAGAGGTCCAGCTTGAGAAGCATCCCAGCTTGCTTGGAGCTTTTAAGAGAGTGGATGATTTCATGCGTGAGAATGATGCCGTCCATAATCTGCCACCCTTCAACATATCCCGATTGCTCCGGCGAGATGATCATTGGCAGAAGGGGTTTTAGTCGATTGGCAATGACTTTGGAGATTATTTTGTAGAGGACATTGCAGAGGGCAATGGGTCTGAATTTTTCAGGAGTGAGGGAATTCTCTTCTTTGGGAATAAGGGTGATGAAGGTGGAATTAAGGGCTGGGAGTAACCACCTCTTCGCTCTGGATTCCTCGACAACCTACCAGACCTCCCCTTTGATCATATCCCAAAAGGCATGGAAGAATGTGGTTGTAAACTCGTCGGGACCGGGAGCTTTACCTTCCTTGAGCTGCCCCATTGCCTCATCAACCTCCTGGGTGTTGATTGGGCTCATGAGAATTTCGTTGTGCTGCGCTGTTACTAATTTTGGTATGTTGCCGGTTATTTTGCTGATTGCTCTGTGCCTGTTCTCCTCTTGCTCCCTGTGAACCTGCTGGAAGTGATTAAGGAGAACCTCTTCTATTTGCTCATGCTCTTCAACCCTTTCCCGATCCTGGTTGACGATGAAAGGGATTTGGTTGTGCATCCTCCTTTGGACCGTTGTTCGATGGAAGAATTTGGTATTGCGCTCCCCTTCCTTTAGCCATTGTATCCGAGACTTTTGTCGCCAGTAGATTTCTTCTTGCTTCCTTCTTTCATCAATCTGCTTGTTTATGTTCCGTTCTCTGTCTAATGTGGAATCTGTATGGCCAGAGTTTATGACTTCCTGGTGGATGGCCTTCAGCTCTTTGTGGAGCTCCTTTTGAGCGTCGAATATATTGCCGAAGGTTTCTCTGTTCCAACGCTTTATGTTCCCTTTTAGAAAGCGCAGTTTTTGCTGGAGCTGGAACATTTTGGAGCCCTCTGGGGGAATGAAGGAGGCCCATGTGTTTTTGATGAAGTCCTTGAATGCTGGATGAGTTAACCAGAAGGCCTCAAACCTGAAGGGTTTTTTGGTTTTGTCCCCTCGTCTTTGCCAAAGGAGAGCGATCGGCCAGTGATCTGATCCTGAGTAGGCTAGAATCTCCGCTGAGAGATCTCCTCCGAGGTGGACTGCGTTGTCCGAGATCAAGAAGCGATCTAGTTTTGAGGCAATCTCTGAGGATCCTCCTCTACGGTCACTCCAGGTGTAAGTGCCATTGCAGAAAGGCATGTCTATGAGGGAAGCATTTGCAATGAAGTCTTTGAAGTGATGTACCTCAGGCTCCATGCGAGATCTGCCTCCAATTTTCTCCTCCGTCCTAGTGATCATGTTGAAGTCCCCTGCTATGATCTAGAGCGGATATTGCCTGTGCCTGTTAAGCATTTCTATGTTGTCTAGGAGTATCTTCTTACTGCCTGCATCTTGCGGGAAGTAGACATTGGTTATATTCCCATGGATGTTGGTACCCAGAAAGTGAAAAGTCGCTTGCATGAGGTGATGAGTTGCATGGAAATTAGTGAGAGTGATGGATTGGGGATTCCATGCTATGGCCAGTCCCCCTGAGGCTCTTGTTGCGTCCACGGCCATTGATCTGCATCCTGGCCAAATTTTTGAGAGAGTGCTATCCAATCGATCGCTGGTGCACTTGGTTTCTTGGAGAAAACAAATCTGAGGTCTTTCCAATTTGATCATGTTCTTTAACAGTCTGGATTTTCCTGGGCTGTTGAGCCCTCGTACATTCCATGATACGAGCTTCATCTTTTAACTGTTTTGGGTAGGCTTGTAGTACTTTGTTAACTTCGCATATCTGCCTGAGTCAACCAGGATTTTCCCAATCTCTATGGTTCTCTGGAGATCCGTCTTCCTTCCTCTTTTCTTAGAGTCCTTTGGTCGCAGATTGTCTACCCAGGTGCCTCCGGAATGGATTCCAAGATGGTGCTGGTAGAACGCTCTGGATATGACCCCCTCTAGCTTTTCTATGTCAGCCTCGGAGATCTTTTCAAACGCTTGCTTTTGGCAGTTTAGCTCTAGCTCTATTATGTCCAGACCATGTAGATCAATACTTTCTGGCTCTACTTCCATGATTTGCACCTGATTGGTGTCTTCCTGGGGAGTTTCAGGGGTAGGCGTGGATTTCATTTTTCCATCCATCTCCATATTGATGAGAAATTCCTCTGGAATTTCTTGGTGTCTATTTACAATTGTTGGGATGAAGATGGGAGGATTATTGGAAGAGGAGGGGAAGCTTGCAGGGGGAGGGGAGGAGGAGGAGGGGGGGGAGGGGAGGAGGAGGAGGAGGGGGGGGCTTTTGAGGACCGAGGGGGGGGGGGGCACCGATGAGGAAGCTCGGGGGGGTATGCTTTCATGGGAGGGGGGGGAATCCTCTGGGAGATTGCCTAGAGACTCAAAGTTGTTCTTGGAAGCATGGTTTTGGGTTTTGGATGGCTGGGGCTTTGGCCCATTTTGAGGCTTCTTGTGCATGCGTTTCCTGTTCGTGACTTTGGTGAAGCCGTCTTAGGGGGAGGTATCAGAGGTCTCAGGAGCACTGGTTTTAACATTGAGGGGGCAATCCCTAAATAAATGACCTATCACATGGCATCTGCGGCATCTAAAGGGGACATGCTCATAGTCAAGAGGCTGGATCCATTCCTCGTCTCTATGGGTTAAAGTAACATAGTCAGGAAGGGCTTCATTAAGCCTGATGAAAACACAGATTCGGGCATAAGAAATGAACTTACGGTTTTTTGTTTCCTTAGCAGCCCTGATGTATCTGCCCACTCCATTGCCGATCTTCATTAGGCATTGCTCTGCCCAGTATTCCTCCGGGAGCGAGAAGAGCCTGATCCAGACGGGAGCCCAGGCCAAATCTTCATTGTCTGGGTTGAATCGGGGTTTCCAGTTTCTGAGGTAAAGCCCCGCTGAGTTGAAGAAGTACGGTCCTCCCCCCAGTATTCGATGCTTGTCTTCCAAACAGTAGAATATGGCTGTGAAGAAGCCCTTTGCCCCTAATTTAAGGGTGACATCCCCTTTCGGCTTCCATTTGGCAGCTATCCAGCCCCTTAGGGCTCGTTCAGTTGGCCAGAACCCTATGAACTTTCCTATGACTGCATGATCTTGCATGAACTCGATGCGACTGTCAATGATGTCTCCAGGTAACTCTATTCTCGGTCTTTCCTTGGCTATTGGGCGGCAGGTCGAAGAGGTGACCTGTGGTTTATCATTATTTGGATCTTGATCGCTCTACGAATTGCTCTTGTCTTCTGGATTCTTCTGCCCTTGACAGAGCAGGTCCGGATATAAGGATCCAAAGATAACTTCCTCGTTTGATTTGAGGTTGGAAGGGGAGGGCTGCGACGCCCCCCCCTGAGTAGCGCTCATGACTGTTGCTTTCTTCCCGTCAGATCTGAATGGGAGCAGGGGAGTCAGGCGCCGCAGAGGTCACTTGTTGCAGGCTGTCGGCGCTACCGTAGGGCGCGATTCAGAACCCTAGCCAGACCTTGGCATTACAATAGATTGAACCAACTAATTTCAATAAATTACCATTCATTATAACTAATTTTTTACTAAATTCTAGAAATAGATTATTACATTATTAATTTTAATATTACAAAAATAATAATATAAGTTCCTCAAAAGAAATCATTTAAACTAATAATTAATTCACAATAACCATTAATATTAGTTTATTAATATTATTTAATTAAATAAATTGCATAAGTTTCTATTCATAGTACCTAATTTTACTAATTTCGAGAAATGGAATATTGTATTATCAACTTTAATATTATAAGAATAATAATAATATTAAATAGTTGGGCTGGGTCCTAAGGTCAAAAATAGCCGTTATATAGCCATTGGAGTCTCTGCTCAGTCTATTTAACCTGCTAGGCCAGGTCTGTTTCTTCAACTCGTCCTGACGATGAACCACACTAGTTGGTTCGAAACGCGTCGACAAAAGTTCTTTCTTATGTGATTTACGCCGAAGCTCTTTCTTATAAATATCTGATATTATCAAAATTTAAAAAAAAAATCATAAAATATAAATAAATTTACAAATTTTAAGTTAAATAATAACCATTATTATTATTATTATTATTTATTATTATTATTACTAAAATATTTATTATATCACCTAAAGCATAATATTTATTGTTGTGCCTAGAAGCCTATGAAGAAGATGTTGTCATGTAAAAGTTACATTTAAAAATAATAAAATAATAGTTACATTAACAAATTAAAAAATACTAATAAAAAATAAATGTCACCTATAAATAAAACACTTCAATTTCCATCTTAATTTCATGTCAAAATTTATATAGAGATAAAAAGTAATTGAACTAAAAAAATTAGTATGAGAAAGGTTTGTACTTCACTACTTTACATGGATTTGACACATGACATAGAATGTAAAAATATAATATTATTGATACTACATGATGTGTAATTCATTCATATCACATGGTATGGATTTAATCTCCATAAAATATTCTAGAATATTATTAATACTATACAAACCAAAGTATGAGATTTATCTCCAAAGTAGCTATATTTTTTTGTCTTTTTATCTAAATTACTATTCCTATTCGATTAATAAGTTCTTTGGTAATTTCAAAAAATATGATATATATAATATTATATATATATATATATATAATTCTTTTCATGTTTTAATAAGGCAATAGATATCTAAACATTTTTATTAATAAACTAATATAATGTGATTCCTTTAAACATGCCAATTGGGTATAAACAAGTGAAAATGAAATTAAAAAATAAAATAATAATAATAAAAAACTAAATATCAAAAGATTTTAATCTTTTAATTTATGTTTAGTTTAATCCAAACATTTAATTTCTAATTATATTAGTTTATTTTAAAATATATTTTTAAGACTTATTTATTAATTTTATTTTATTTTCTTTCAATCACTTTCTCTACATATAACTATATATCGATTCCATATTAATAATGGAAGGAGTTATTGATCTCCCTAGGTTGTATGTGTGAGTGGGGAGAGAGAGCCTATAGGTGATAATTTTTTAATTTCAATAAAAAAATTATGATAAAATTGCCTCAAATTATTTTATTAATAAGTATGGAATTATTTTAGATGGGGTTTTATGTGTGGAGAGGAATGAAATTTCTTAATATGTAAATATTTTAATCATTTAATTCTATATAATCACATAACTATGTTAATCATGAATTTAGTAAGTGCTAAAATGAATTAAATATTTTGAAGTGCAAGTCTTTTTTAGAATGCAAAGTTTGAAAAAGTTGGCAACTATCTCCAGGAGTGCTTCTAAATTTGTGGTTTATATATATATATATATATATATATATATATCTATATATATATCTATAATATATATTATATTATAATATATATATATAATATATATATATATATATATATATATATATTTACATTTTTGATGCATAAATGGAATCAACGCCTTCAAAATTATTTAGGTACTTAGATTGTAGACTATGTAATTTAAATCTTTGCTGAATTTTAAACAAAATTAACTATACATGAAGAAGACCAAAATGTATAATATTAATACTACTTGAATTTTTTTAACCATAATCATTTATTTCAATTGCTATATATAAACTATATATAGTATATACATATTTGTGACACACATTGGAAATAAATGCCACTTAATTGAATGAATTAAATTTCTCTTTTTTTATAAAGTACTCGATTTTTTTCCTCTCACTTACTTGTTTTTGAACATTGAAATATGTTATTATGGTTAATATCAAAATATTATTTTTAAAATTTTCACATGAAATGATATTAAGTAATATAGATATTCAAATAATTTACTTAAATCATGTAATTAAATATTTTTAAAAGTATAAGAATTATACATATACCCCATTCCAAAATGAATATTTTTACATTTAATTATTTTATCTCTTTAAATCTTATATAAAATTATGTTATTTTATATATGATTGAGAGTAAAATGTTTTTCCCACATTTCTTTTATATTGCATTGAAATAAAAACAATTATTGAGTGAACACAACTTTTAAATAAAACTTAAGAAATATCCATATTGCTTTTTTATATTGTCTATTTCTTTTTATTTAGAGAATATTCTATTTTCATTTTAAAATGCACTGAATGAATGACAATGTCATAATACCCTCTACAATGCACCTCTAGGAGCAATTATGTATTGAGAAATTTACACATTAACAAAATTTGTTTCTTCTTGAGTTGAAAATGAATCTAGATTGGTTTAATTATTTTAAATGTTATTCATATAGCTATTATTATTATTCGAACTATTCTAACTAATTAAATATCAATTTACAGTGGATATTGCAAATTTTTTATTTATTATTTTGCTTTGTTAATATTCTTTTTTATGTTATTAAATGGCATATCTCTACAAATAATTAAATAACAATAAACTTATGATTCTTAATTCTGGAGAGATGAAATATCGTTTTAGTAAAAAATGAGGTCGCATCTCGAGAAAAATGATTCTTCTTATTGAAATTAAATTTTCTTGGTAGATCTAGAGTGAAGATGGATCTAGACTAGTTTAATTGCATTATAATTTTTTTAAGTGAAAAGTGAAATGCTTCCTTATTCTCTCAATATTAAAAACTGAGTACCATTTAACAATTTTGATTTATAATTATTTTTATATTATTCAACAATCAAATAAAGTACAACACTCTGTTGTCAAAGAAATGTCATGTTTTGTTTTTTTTTTTTTATTCCATCTAATATATAATATATATTCTAATTGGATGACTGTTATTTTTATGTGGTGTTTAAATTGAACTAAAAACTATAAAAAAGTTATATTTAAAAAAAAAGTATATTCTACAAGTATAATTACTTTGCACAACATAATGTCATATAGATAGTTGCTAACCATTTTTTATGCAATGTAGAAACCAGAAACCTCAATTTAGAAACTGAAATACAGACAGCAAAAAAAAATTTAAATTGTACTTATCTCAACTGCGGCTGATGATTCTGCTGCTGAACTGGTACTTCTTCGATCAAATTTCGAGATGGCCAATACCACCCGACCTGACAGAGCAACCTGGTTGCCCGATCCAGAGACGCTCTCCACAGAGGCTCTCTGTCCCTCCGTGCCCAGAACTCAGATCACTTAAGGCTCTTCTGTAAAATCTCTTCTTCGGTTTTCTGCTAATGAGTTTCTCATTCCTCTGCCTCCCTGCTCTCGGGTCAGCCTTCTGCTATATATTCCCCCTGCCTGGCGGTGGCCGCCCTCCCACTTGCAGCCACCGCCTCTCAGCATTGAAGCCCCTGCGATATTTGTTGTCATAAATTCCCAGTAGGTGGTAGTCTTTAAGAGTTCTAGATATTATATAGATGATCGATACCCAGTCTTATGCGGATTATTATAGTTTAGAAATATTTTAAATGATCACGTTTAAAATATATGTTATGTATTTTGATGTTATATAAAATATGTTATAATATCTAATGTTATATATATATTTTAATGTTATATAAATTATGTTATATATCTAATGTTATATATATACTTTAATGTTATATAAAACATGTTATAATATTTAATGGTATATATATATCTTTTAATTTTTATAATTTGTAAAGTCTAACTATATATCATAAAGTTTTATGTATATATATATATATAGATATCTTCATATATTCTAAGGTTTAACATTTTTATTAATGGGTCAATTAGATGGGTTGTTACATACATTCCCTCTTCTGAAAACTTCGTCTCGAAGTTTAGAGCTTCAGGTTCAAGGTCTTAACAGACATGCCCCTTTCTATCCAGGTTCCCAAGCTCTTCAAACTCATCCTATCCTTCCTAATCTCTTCTGCTCCCATCCTATCCGTCCTCTACTAGAGTATGCCATGGCGTCAATTTACTGACCTAACCATTCATACATAAGGGTAACAACGTTGACTATACCGACCTGATTCCCAGTAGGCATCCGACAGTCATCATCACACGTCTAGGGGAGCGTGACTCGCACAGTCCTCCCATGACTCCAGGTTCCGGAGGATAAACGG
>APFE030090873.1:22288-48189 GCA_000404065.3 Pinus taeda
AAAAAGTATATTCTACAAGTATAATTACTTTGCACAACATAATGTCATATAGATAGTTGCTAACCATTTTTTATGCAAGAATGCAAAGTGATAGCTGCAGACTATAATTTAAGCAAGTATTTAGATTTAAAATAGTGGGCAAAAAAATTGCAATAACATTTCTTTTTATTTACAAAGAAATTTCAAAATATGTTAAAACTCTCACATAATCAAATATTGATTATGTTAAAACTCTCATACACAAATACCCAAAATGAAAATGAAAATGAAAATTAAGATGAAAAAAAAAAAGTATGAACCACAAGAAAATATCAAAATTATGTGATTAAATTTTTGAGTTTATCTTGATTGTTGATTCCTCAAATACTTAAGAATCAAATAATCAAATAAACATGGAGAGTATTAAATAATCGACAATATTTATATACATCTGATTTCTAAATATTCAACCATCAAGATGAAAAAATCCTAATTAAAAACCATGAAAAAATATGTATACTAGAAAAACTAACTCTCCTTTTTTACTTGATAACAAATTCGCAGAAATGATTTAAACGTAGTTTCATCGTGATTCAAGTTTTCAAGGAACGGAGATTTAACCATTTTACTTCGACTTACCTCATGAACAAAGATCCAAATCTATTAGAATTCTGACAGCTTCTGTAACCCACTCCCATAATAAGAGGAAATTTCGCCTTAAAAAAACAGCTCCTTCGAATATATGAGGTCAGATTTTGTAAGCGATTACGGTCTGAAGTCGTTTTTCACAGTCTATCCAGCCAGAACGGCCGGTTCGTTAGTGGGTTCACCTTACCTACAATTAATTTTCCTTAATTAAAAATGGACACATACGTTAATTATTACATTTTTAATTAGTGCCATATTATATTATTTATTTTTTAATGATAAATGTTCAATTTTACAAATATTTAGGCCTACATATCTCTTCCTACACTGGGATTACGGTGTACTTTCTTTCTTGAAAAAATTATAATATTTTAAATAATTATTAATTATTTTTATTTTTATTAATTTTATTTATTGTGTGTATTTAAGAAGTATTTTACCAATATAGTATGAAATGTTAATAAAATAATATTTACATTAACAAATTAAAAAGTATTAATAAAAAAAACTAAATTTCATTATGGAGTTGACACGGTATATAAAAACAAAATTATAGATACTACATGATTTGTATTTCATTCTATCTTCCTCTTAACATGTAACATTTAAAACTAAAATATTTACTTTTTAGAGGAGGAAGATATGTAATGTTTTCACTACTTATATGGATTTCATACGTGGCATGTAAAAATAATACTATCGTGATGGGTAATTCATTCTATGTTTCTTTGACATGTAACATTTAAAACAAAATTATATTAATAAAAACAATTACTATATAATTATGTGAATATGCATGTCTATTTTATAATAGGTTTTTGTTATGTGAAATGTAGATTTAATATGTTCACACAAAACCAATGCTTATGGACACCAGATATAAGTGAAAACCCATAATGGAGAAAACCAAAAGTTTGTTGTTGTTGTTATGCAAAGGCAAACTTATACTTCCTCTATTACATTAGCTTTTGGAGACTCCAACCTTTTTCTTATTTTTCAAGCTACAACTTGATGGAAGCTCACACTTCCACTTACATCTATTTTCTACAGGTTTCTACCCCACAGGAGGCTCCTACTTCAATTTGTTCTACAATCTACTACTTGCTTGGAAGCTCCTTCTTCCACTTCAAGTGGCTCCAACCTGCTCTTTTTCAGGCTACTACCTGAAAGGAGACTACAATCCCTTGATAGATAAAAGATTCAATGTGTTGGAATGTGTTGATTTACTTGGTCTATAATTTTGCATATCTCCATCTCTTTGTCTCTTCCTTCCCTTCTCAAAGCACCTTCACATATGATCTTTTTCTTCTTTCTCTTTGTGCCGTGTAACTCAGGAACTAGGTATCAAAACAACTCTTCAACTCACACTCTAACCAACGATTTCTACTTTCTGAAAGAATATCTTTCTATAAACATAGATTGCTAGCTATTAGTATTCCATGTAGGAATATGGAGTGAAAATCTTTCCTTTTTGCATTCAAGGGTTGTCTCTTCATTTTCAAATTCTTTCAACTTTTGAATATTAAAACACATAGATGAATTTCAAAATATTCAAACAACATGCATGCCAACTTTAATGATTAAAAACAACAAATCGCTTTTGCATCACAACATTTTAAATCTAAGCAAATCACACCTATATAAGCAAATCACCTTACAAATCACACTTCATCTTAAATCTAAGAAACCATGAGACTTGAACAACCGTAACAAGTTTTGAACTATAATCAATCAGTTGTCCTTAACTTTTAATTTGACCACTGTAATCATCCTTTAATCATCTTTAATCCGCCTTACACATACAATGCACAAATCAACCTTCATAAAGCATATGCAAGCATTTATATCACAAACATTTGTCATATCTCTAACAACAACATGTACTGAGTAACATAGGAGTTTTGACATCAATACAAACAGAAAATCTACCTCTAACAACAACACATACTCAACAACATGGGTTACACTTTTTACCATTTTTTGAGAAAAAAATATCATTTTTAGAAGTTTTTCAACTTTCGGCAAGCCAAATTAGTTTTTCTATTTAGAATTTCATTTTATAGCAAAAATAAAGCTTCTAAGAAATTTTATTATCTTTCTATTCACATTTGATATGTCAGTTTCGCAATTGTTTGATTGTGTGATATTTAAAAATTAAGGGATTCCTAAAAAGTCATGTTTTTTGGCCCCAGTGTAAAGCTTCTCAGAAATTTTATTATCTTTCTATTGTGTATTTTTTAGAATTTTTTTTATTCACATTTGATATGTGAATTTAGCAATTGTTTGACTATGTATTATTTAAAAATTAAGGGATTCATAAAAAGTCATGTTTTTTGGCCCTAGTGTATTCTTTGTTAATTTGTTTTTGAAAAAAAAGTTGTGTTGCAACAATCTAGACAAATTGTACTTCGATGTGGCTATATTTACGAAACCAACATATGCACATCATAATTACTATAATTTTTTGAATTGAACCTGCTATCACTTAAAGGAAACCCAAATGTGGGAAAACCTCCAAGGTAACCTCAAACCTCTTTTAGGTTGAAAGTTGGCCCTTCAATCTCGAGAGGAATCTCTTCATAAAACTCAACAATTCTAGGTCACCATAGTAGTAGGTTTTGCAATTGAGTTTTGTGGCCAGATTTAGTTTGTGGGATGAAAAATTGGTTGGGTTGTATATAAAGCACACCACTAGGCATGTAGTCTAGTTTTATCAAATTATGTTACAGATGTAATGAGTGGGACACAAAAAGCAGGGTAACAATAACTCCTTTGAAAATTTGAGAAATTTTGAAGAAGGAGACTGAAAAGAAAAACAAAAATATAGTTGATATGAATAATAAGTAATAATGACTGAGAAATATGAGAAAGGAGAATTAATGAATCCGAATCTCAGATACTAACATTTTCCATACATGAAGAATATTTTTCATAACAGAGAGATAACAGATAGGGAACTACAACACATGAATTTTCTGCAAATACTCATCAAACTATAGTATATTTAAGATCTGCTCAAATACAGCAAAATGCTAATGTTTTTACAATAAAAGCAAACCTTTGTCCTTTCTTCAGAAATTGTCTTTATAGACATTACATCAATTGATCACAGGATTATAGTTTCAATCTTAATTACAATAATCCAAAAATATCAAAATATTCTAAGTTCATGCATGTGGAAAGAATTTTTAATTACATAAATTTTTTCTACAAATAAAATATCTGCTGGAATATTTTCTATCATATAGGCAAAGAAAAGTATCCTTAGAATATCTTCCTTGAAAATAGAAACAGGTCCATGATTGATAGAACTGAATCCTTGTTGGCAAACAGGTTCAATCTTCACCAAAATTGATTTTCAATTATCATTCTTTTCCATTGAGTTTCCTGGTGAAAATCACTGATATTGCCGCTATCATCTTCTGTATTTTTCTTAACTGAAGCTTTCGATGACAGATTGACTGTCAGCATTTCCTTTCTGCATGTTTTCAAAACTCGTTGGCAATAGGAATGTCAACATTTTCATTTGTCAAAATTTCACTGATAATAGAGATGTCATCGCTCCATGCTTCTTGCAAAATCACTGATAGACTGAATGTGAGATCCTCCATGTTCTGTTGTATATAAAAAATGATGTTAAGCATACTGTGTGATAAAGGAAAAAACATTATTTCTTAAGTTTATAACCAAAAATTTCAAACAATGTTTCCTCATCTTGGGTCTCATCTTCAACCTCCTTTCCTTCAATAATTTTTGGTGTAGTTGTATCTGTAGGGGAGGCTTCAACAGGTGAACTCGTGACTTGGGGAGGACTGATAGCACAAGGTAAGTTTACACGAGATGCATGGTCTAGTTTACTAAGCATGACACTCTTTGTTTAGTATAATTTTGGGATTTTAGTGCCAGAGGATGTAGAAGGGACCTTTGTGTTTTTCTAGCTAGGATTTGGCTTAAAGGGGGCTACTTATTGAGTCTTTTTTCCCTTTATAGTAGTGTTGGGACTTTTTCTTCGATTTTTAAGGGGTTGAGGTTGAAAACTTCCCCAAAATAGGAAGTGGCTCTAGGTTCTTCTTGCATTTACCAACTAGCTTTCAGTCAGTAGCTTATTAAGGCCTTTATGGTAGATAAAATGGTGAGAAGGGTCAATTCTTTGCTCTGAAATGAGCACATTCGGCTAGTCAAGTTAGAACAAACACTTGTTTCTATTTACCCAATTGAATATTCCTTCACATGTGAAATATTGTTGAGAAATACAAAGCAGGTCACGTCATTTGTCTTGTATATAGCCCCTCTAAACCCTAGTTCTCCAATTTTGATTCTTGAATTCTTCCTTCAAAAAGAAGGCCACATCGACCCCTACCAAGACATGGCTTTTGAAAACTCGTTCTCCATCTGCTAGTAGGGTTGTGACCTATGAGATTTGTTGCTATGTAACTAGGAAGGAGAGCCCACCAACTTACACTCGATTCCCATCGAAATTTTGAGCGAATGAATGAGCCATGACATCATGATAGTCGATGTAGTGGTGCATACACTAACTCGAACCAAATTTTTGAAAATGCTGTTGGATATCGGGATATATGTCCAACAAATCTAGTGCTTTGGGCTTAGCCTGATGATCTTTTCCACCTTTCCCATTCGCAGTCTTTAGCTGAAAACCGGAATTCTTGGGATTTGATCCTAGATCCTTGCAAGAGAAACCAGATGATATATTACCAATCATTAACAAATAAACAACATATTAACGGAATTTACAAATTAAAAGACGAATTTACAAACGTAATGAGTTTAATGGCGGATAAGGGAAACTATTCTGATTTAGAAAAATGATTACGATTTGGAGGAAACACATTTTAACCCATGATTATTCATTCATCATACATCGATGGCAGCATAATATTTATGATTTAACCTCATACTTACTCATGGCACGCTTTGCAGAGCTCATCATTGATGCTGACGTGGTCAACGTAATTATATCAGAAATGATGATAAGCTTGTTGTCAGTGAATTTCTTCAGAAAAAATTATCAAAACATTAAAGTGCTGATATCCCCGCTATCGATGATTTCCCTATTTATTACAACTAAAATGTTGACATTGAAACTGTCAACATTTTCTAAAAATTTTTAAAAACAAATTAATTCGATAACAAAACCAATATGAAAAAAATATAGATTTTGAAGATGTTTAACATAGCACCATATTTCTCAACATATTAGTTAAAAACAAAAAATCTAAAAACTACCCATTAAAGAAGATGGACCAACGTAATGAATCATAAATTTTCCATATTTTTTCATAGAGTATTTTGAAAGATACAAAAAATTGATTTCAGTGAATCATAATTACCTTTAGAAATTTTCTAAAAGCGAGGAAACATTCAACAAACATCTCCTTGTCCCACCTAATGTTTTGGACAACATCCTTGGGATAGGGAGTCCAATCTCACTGAATGGCTTACTTTTTCCCAAATACTAGCCATGTTTTGCAATGCCTCTGGCCTGGTCATTAATAAGGAAAAATCAAAGTTGATTGCATATCATGTGGAGGAAAATGAGGTCAACATAATATTTGATCTCTTAGGGATTAAATTCAAACCCCTTGTTGAAGGATTCAAATTTCCGAGCTTCTACTTTAAACCATGTAACTACAGGAGAAGTGATTGGAACTGGATCATAGAAAAAATTGAAAGGAAATTATCTCGATGGGAAAACAAGTGGCTCTACCTAGGAGGGAATATGCTCATGACTAAGGTAGTCTTGCAAGGAATTCCTATCTATTGGATGCATATTTTCCATCTTCTCGTGTCTATCATTCGTAGAATAAAATCTGTTATGGTTGATTAAATTTGGTTTGGGTTCGGAGATAAGAAGAAAATACACTTGTCTTCCTTAGCTAACATTTAAAAACCGTCTAAATATGGAGGTTGGGGTAGTAAGGACACATATATCTTCAATTACGCTATACTCACATCAAACCTTTGGAATCCCTTGGTGGGCAAGGGCATTTGGAAAAACTATCTGTTGGCTTGTTGGGGATTGACCTAGGTTCAGAGGTGATTTAGCCAAACAATTCTCGGTACTTCTGGCCCTTTTGGCAACAGTCCATGGAGCGTGGATTGAGGTCTTACCCGAAGTAGTATGGGAGGGTGCTAGAACTAGGTTTCCGTACCCTGGAGACGCCTTATGATTTTAAGTGGTACCCAGTTCGACCTTGTGCATACGTTGCTATGCGCACTTACCCGTACTTCGGAGCTTGAAATGTTGCCTTCGCGCAGCCCTACTCAGGGGCTGAATACTGTTATTACCCAATTCCTTACTAGTAATCTACTATTGGTCGATTAAGATAGCTTATTTGTATGTTTTCTATTATCTTTAACAATATTCACAATTCATACAAGAGTGCGCAGTAACTAAACAGTATAAGTGAAATTCATAAGAAACAGATAATAACCCAAGAACAGATACATGGATATAAGATAAAAATTCTCTTTATTATTCTCTTCCTTCTGTTACAGACTCGACTCTGCCCTGCACACTTAGCTACAGGGATCTGCGCACTCAATTGCGGACTCTACTAGGCCTTTGTGCACTCAGCTGCATAGCCTTCTCCTACTCTACAACACAAGACACACTTCGCACTTCTGCTTAATCTTTAAGCCTTATCATGTTTATCTTCTATTAGATTCTATTCGATTCTATTAGATCTCTTTACAACTGAGAGCCTCACTCTATTTATATAATCCCATGGTCCAAGGAGCATGGGTAGGCTGACATTACATTCAAAACTTCGGGCGGATAGCCAGATGAATCTAACATACATTTTGCGCCTGCAATTCACAGAGCTTTACAATGATATCAACTCAAAACTTGGGCTTTGAGCCCCAAAACATGTCGTGGGGGGATTCTATGCCCAACAGGCCCCTAACACAAACATCATGACTCGCCCTCGAGTCACTCTATCATCACAACGATCTTGGCGCGGAGTCCCTCCAACTGTTCTCGAACAATACTGGTGTCCATAACGCACTGAGCTGCTGCTTGTTGATCCTACTGCATCCGTTCTTTTGAGGCCTTTATGACTGAATTGTTCTCATCCACCTTGACTGGTAGATGTTTATAGTCCCACGCCTTTTTCCGGCTCCCTAGAGTGCGAAGACTATGCTTCTGTCAGTTAGTCAGATAGTCGGCCCAACCGTGTAAGGCTTCAAACGATTGTCATTCACTTTGCCTGGGAAGCGTTCTCCATTTAATTTGACGAGTTGGACCACGCCTCCATCTGTGACTTCCTTAACTACGTATGGTCACAGCCAATGCATCTTGAATTTTCCCGGAAATTTTTCAAACTTACTGTCATATAGTACTCATTTACTTTGAATGTGCACAACCTAATATGACGATTGTGCCAAGCTTTTTCACATTGCTTTTGAACTTGCTGATGAAAATCAGCTAAGAAACATTCCTCCTGAAGTTCTTCTTATTGTGCAAGTCTTTCTTCTAGAGCTTCGCGGTCCATCATCCCTATGAGCACTGTTATTCGTAGACTAGGCACGATATATTCCATTGGCATGATAGATTCCATGCCATAAAATAACCAGAAAGGTGTTTGCCTCATCAGTTTCTTGTACATTGTTTTGTAAGCCTAGAGCACTGCCGGTACGGGCAGGTCCCAATCGCTTCACTACGTGTTGTACACTTTGGTCAGCGCAGTCTTCAGTATTTTATTGAATGCCTCCATTGTCCCATCGGCTTATGGGTGATATAGTGTACTCTTCTGATGATACACTTGGAATTCTTCTATGAGTGCACTGATGGTTTCATTCAGGAAATCTGTACTGCAATCAGTCATGAAGATTTTTGGATAGCCGAATCGGGTCAACACGATGTCAAACAAAAACTTTGTAGCCGTAGCAGTCATGTAGTCTTTGATCAGTTGTGCCTCCGCCCATCGTGTCAGGTACTTTGTTGCAATGATGATGTAGCATGCGCCCGTCTTTCCCTGAGGTTTGATTGGCCCCACAAAGTCGATTTCCCATTTCTCGAACAACTCCAGTGTCATTTGTGGATTTAATGGTATCTCATCCTTTCATGATGGTTTTCCAATACTTTGACATATATCACAAGCCTTACAATGTGCTTTCAAATCTTGGTGCATGGTTGGCCACCAAAACCATACATGGAGAATTTTTTGTGCAACTGCTCGTCCTGCATAGTGTCCTCCTACAGTGCCCCCATGTGATTTCGTGAGGATATGACTTTGTCAAATTTAGGTACGTATCTTCACAATATCTCATCATTTCCCATTTTATATAGCTGCCCCGCGATAATAGAGAAATTTGTCGCGTGTACCACAAATTCCTTCTTCTGTTGGATGAAGTATTCTTTTGGTGCGGTCCCTGTAGTCAGGAAGTGGATTATATCTTTGAAATGTTCATCCGTGATGCCAAAACAAAAAGCTGAGTGTCAGGTAGTCCCTCCACCAAATTAGTGGGTTCCTCACCCGTCTCAACGCGTGACAAGTGATTCGATCCTACATTCAGGCGTCCCAGCTTTACTATGACCTCAAAATCATATTCCTGGAATAATAAGAGCCACCTACATATGTACCTCCCCAACACAGGCTTATTGACCAGGTATTTCAGCGTGGAATGGTCTGTATACATTTCGAAATGTCTTCCTAGAAAATAGTGCAAGTATTTTTTGAGTGCATACACCATCGCCAACGCTTCGCACTTGGTGGTGGAATAATTCTTTTTAGCTTTGGACAATCTTCGACTTGCAAACGCGATAGGATGATCCAAGCCCTCTCCGCCTTCTTGTGTGAGTACTACTCCCATCGTGATACACAACGCATCAACATGGACATGAAACTCCACATCCCATTTTGGGAAGACCAGGATTAGTGCGGAGGCCAATTTCCCCTTCAGGACATCCAAACTCTTCATGCAATCATCGTTCCAGCAAAATGTAACATCCTTTTTCAATAGTTTTTCCATCGGCATGGTGATTTGGGCATAGCTTTTGATGAACTTCCTATAGTACCTGGTGTCTCCCAAGGTAGCACGCAACTATTTAACACTTTGTGGTGCTTCCAAATTTAGAATAATTACAATCTTCGTAGGGTCCACCATCAGTCCCTGTTTGCAGACCTCATGTCCCAGCAGGTTCCCAAAGGGAACCAAAAATGTGCACTTCTTAAGGTTCAACGCAATTTGGTGTCGTCGGCAAGTATCCAGCATCAAGCGTAAGCTTGCTATGTGGTGCTTAACCAATCCGAAGATAGTCCAATCATCCAAATAGACCTCCAAGGACTTGTGGATGTATTCTCTGAATGTGACAACAACGATGCGCGAAACGATAGCTGGCTCATTCTTCAATCCAAACGGAATAACGGTGTATTGAAAACAGCCCCATTCTATTGAGAAGGTCATTTTGCTCCTGCCTTTCGGCGTGATCTTGATCTGGTGGTATCTTGAGAACCCATTCATGAATGAGTATGCTTCTTGTTTACCAACATTTTCCAATACTTCATCTGTGAACGGTGTTGGGAATGGGACGTGGACACAGGCGTTGTTCAACTTCCTGAGGTCCATGCATATTCTTATTTTTCCCTTCTTCTTTTTCTCCTGTACTACCATAGGACTCACCCAATCAGATTCTTCCAATGGCTCAATAATTCCGACTGCGATCATTTTGTCTAATTCTACGTGACCTTTTCTTTATATTTTGGATTCAAGTGGTAATTTTTGTACTTAACCGGCTTCGCGTCAGGTTTTAGGGTGATCTTCATCATCCCTAAGTCGCCAACAATCCATTTTAAATCCATAGTTTTGGTCAGGAATAAGTCTTGGTATTCGCGGATTAACTCAACGACCTTATCCACCATGGCATCATCCCAATAGTCTCCGAGCATGGCATACTTTGGTTCCACCTCCACTCTAATGTTTACCTGATTCGTTTTTAGCAGTGCGGTTATGTCGCAATCCTCAATCAATTGTCCTTGAAACTGGCGACATCCTTTCGTTTCCAGAATGTCAATATTCCGTGGATCCTTATCATCTTCCTTAACATTTACATTGTAACATTCTAGTGCATAGCTCAGCTGTGTCACCCATTCCGACTGAAACACTTCCATTGGCTCCTAGGGCATTTTGAAGATAACTTCTTTTACTTCTTGTAGTACATCGTCAACAGTATCCCACCAACGATATTCAAATGTGAAAGTTAACAATAATCCCTCGAACAAGTTATCCCATTCACTCGTACCATGGCAGAGCTCTGTCTCAGTATAGCAATTCATGGGTATGGCCTCCAAGGTATGACAGAACATATGCACCCATTCAGGTTGTGGTTCTTCCCTATAGACCTTAGTCCATTTCGCGAGGTGCACATGTGGGTCATCACGTCTGTCATATTTGTCTGTTAGCCACATCTATGGTTTCCCAAATCATAGGTGCATCATCCTTCTGCATTCGCGCCAAGCCTTGAAATTATGTTGGTGCATACCCCACCACCTTGCAAACGTAGCATGCAGTGCCCATTTTAGAGTGTCAAAACGTTGTCGTTCTAGCACTTCTCTTTCAAATTTTTTCAGGAATTCATCCACCGCTATCAACCCATCATACATAGGCAGCTCCCTTACCTCTTTTGTCACGCAGCATAGTGATCTTATCATCATGTTGCAATTTAGTGTGGTTACCTCGTGTAACTGGTTCTGCCATCGTTCTATTTCCTTGTATGAATCTGAAGTGCAGGAGCTTTCGCGCTCCCACAAAATCCTGCCATCAACTGTTGGATTCACCCAATCCTACTCTCGCGTGGTTATCTTGTAGATACAGTCGAGATCGTCATCACTATCATTGTCGCGCACCGGTTCTGTGTAGCGCACTCCTTCCAAAGGATCTAGTGGTACTACTACGCATAGTGACTTTTTCTCAAAAATATTTTTGCGCTTCTTCAGATTTATGACTCCCTTCATATCAGTGGCCCAATATATTCCCAATAGCATGGGATAGGGATTTTTGTCATCAACAATCTCTATCACTTCGAAATCCGCAAGCGCACTTGCACCTTCAATATCTATTGTTACTCCCTGCAGTCTTCCAATTGGTAGAATCTTCTGTTGGTTCACCATTCGCAATTGAATAGGAGACCACTGCAACGCGGGCTTGCCCATGCACTCCCATGTCTATTTTGGCGGCACATTTGCATATGATCCTAGATCCAGAATCACTTGATCCATTTCATACTCCCCGAGTTGCTCAATTAATCTCATCTCCCTACCTGTTCGTGATGTGTGTTTCCCAAGCTTCCGGACTACACGCGGTTCTCCCGACCCAGTGCACCTAGTGATAAGTTCCCGCAATCCCTTCATAGCCTTGCTATCGCTTAGTAGATTCATGGATGTCTCTAGAAAGGTAGTGAGCAATGAAGGATCCATCTCCAGTTCTAGTTGATCCTTACTACCTGAAGTGGAGGCCTCCGTGAAGCTCTTCTTAGCTTCCATGAATTTTTCCTTTGCGGGCTCCAAATCAAATTTTGGTTCCTTTGTAGGGGCCTTGCGAACCCATGCACTTTCTTTAGGCTACTTACCTTTGTCATCTATTGTCATGAGACTGCTTCGAAGCACAATGTTTACATTCGAGTCCTCTTTGCATGGCTCAGATCTCATCATTTGTAAGTTTTGAGTCGGAGGAGGCTAGAGAATTCCTTTATCGTGCAACTTCGCTATAGTGTAGGGTAGTCCTCCATCTCATGATCAAACTGGTTACAATATAAACATGAGGCTCTCATCGAATTTGTACAATCGCGGGGATAATGCCTTGGCCCTCCACAATTCTAACAAATCTACTTTCCATGACCCCTTCCTGGTCCCATGCCACCTCGACCTCGTCCGCGCCCCTGAAATCTACTGCACTCCATCCCTGCATTTTGATTGAGGGCTCGCATTTAGGTTTGCACCCTGTAGGTAGGGGTTTGATCCATCATCAGTTTGTAACTTCTACAGGTGCACTCATCATGGCCTACTGACCTACAGATATTGCAGAACAATTGTTGGGACATTAGCATATACTTCTGTAATAGATGACAATTATCCGTGGCATGTTTTCCTCCTATCTGACAGATCACGCACCATAACGCAAGCACCGCGCTTGTTCCCACTTGTGCTTCTGGTCTCAATGGCATTGACCCTCCTCCCACCAAGTAATTCGTGAAAATTGGACAATGGTCCTTTTCATGTCCCTGTCCCTTGCATTTTATGCACCATACTTCCTTGCGCACCTCTGGCTGAGTTGTCCAGTCCTGCTTTTACTTTGCATCTCCAGACATATATTTTTTAATTGCGTGTGGATTTGTTGGACTCCTAGGCCAGGATCTTGTATTGGGGTCTCGTGCAGTCTCATTGCAATCTCCAATGCTTCAGCTTGGGTAGACAACTTCTACTGCGACAGCGCCGTCCTTAGATGCGGTGTTAGTGACACTACAAACCAAGCACGGTGCTACCCATATGTCAAGGTCATGTTGGCTTCGTGAATAATACTTTTAAGTCTCTAATACAGCTCCCAGGGGGTCTCGCTTGGAAGCATCACGATTTCTTTAAACCCAATAATCGACTGTCTCCGATTTTGGCCTACTAAATTCCCTATTTAGAACAACTTAGATATCTACAATCCTTGCATTTGGATTTTCATTAGAGTGCTTAATTTACCATGTCAGTGTACGATCCTGTAGCACGCTTACCAAGGTTTCTTTCTTTATGTTCTCATTTGTGACCCCTTGTGCTTCCCATACAACCTTTACCACGAACCAAAATTGGTCTGGATCTTCGTTCCCTACCCCTTTGAATATCGGCAATTTTATCGCGCTCACCATACTAAACTATGGTGGTGGTGGCAGTGGTATAGGTGGAGATGGAGGTGACGAAGTTGAAACTGGTGGCGGTGTAGGTGGTGGCAGTATGCACGGAATTTGCTGCCTTATCAGACTGATTGTGCTTCTCAGAGAAACTTTCGTGAGCTCTTCCTCGCTTTCCCATCGAGGAAAAAACAAGGGGTTATTTTCTATCTCTGTGATACTTTCATTTCTATAGATCTTCCCACTTTGCGTAGCCCCAAGCATCAATTTATTCACATAACACACTTTTCACACAATAGCATTTCAATCCAAGTGTTCAAGGATTTAATGTACTTACCTCACGGCCCTCTGAGGAAGCGTTGTTCCGCCTCACTGCAGCTGACTAATGTATCTACTGCGAACTGGGTGATAAACCCCCCATAATTAGATCGATCCAATGGTCCACACCATGCACGGTTTTATCTTCCAACGCTTCTAGTCTGCGCACCAACTCTGGAGTTCACACAATCAGTTTGTTAAGCCTACACCTTCCCTAACTGTTTGCTAGCTTCGCGATCCACTCATACAACTCAGAGGGGAAGGATACAAAGAAAATCTCGTGGATTTTCGTATATAAATAGAATTCTAACCAGTGTTCCTTCAATACTCACGGATTCCTATTTTCCTGCGCCGCAAACTTGTGAATTTTTCTGTCCAACCACTTTTCAATTTATTTATTTGTCGGATTCTAGTGACACAACATCATACATCCCTTATGTAGATCTCGGTCCCGACAATGGAACCATTTGTTGGCTTGTTGGGGCCTGACCTTGGTTTAGAGGTGATTTAGGCAAACAATTCCCGATACTACTAGCCCTTTCAGCAACAGTCCACAGAGCGCAGACTGAGGTCTCACCTAAAGTAGTATGGGAGGGTGCTAGAACTAGGTTTCTGCACCCTGGAGATGTCTGATGATTTTAAGTGGTCTGCGGTTCGACCTTGCACATACGTCGCTATGCGCACTTACTCATACTTTGCAGCGTGAAATTTTTCCTTCTCACAACCCTACATTGGGGCCGAATATTGTTATTATCCAAGTCATTACTAGTAATCTACTATTAGTTGATTAACTTATCTTATTTGTATGTTTTTTGTTATCTTTAACAATATTCACAATTCATACAAGAGTGCGCAGTAACTAAACAATATAAGTGAAATTCATAACCAATAGATAATAACCCAAGAACAGATACACGAAGATAAGATAAAACTTCTCTGTATTATTCTCTTCCTTTTGTTACAGAATCAACTCCACCCTACGCACTCAGCTTTGGACTCTACTAGGCCTCTGCTCACTCAGCTGCAGGGGTCCGCGTACTCAGTTGCAGACTCTACTAGGCCTCTATGCACTCAATTGGAGAGCCTTCTCCTACTCTATGACATAGGACACACTTCGCACTGTTGCTTAATCTCTAAGCCCTATCATGTTCATCTTCTATTAGATTCTATTTGATTCTATTAGATATCTTTACAACTTAGAGCCTCGCTCTATTTATACAATCCCATGATCCATGGACCATGAGTAGGCCAACATTACATTCAAAACTTAGGGTGGACAACCCAATGACTCTAACATACATTTCGTGGAGCTTTACAACAATATCAACTCAAAACTTGGCCTTTGAGCCCCAAAACATGTCGTGGGGGGAATATATGCCCAACACTATCAAAGAGAAATATCTGGACAATGCCCACTTGGAGGATTGGGTCAGATTTGGTGCTATAGTGAAGAGTAAGGCCTCTTTTGTTTGGTGTAGCCTAATGAAATTCTTCCCTTGGTTTTACAACAATCTCAAATTGGTTGTTTTGAAGGGGAAACAAAATTCTGATTGGCCTAGATGCAATGGTTGGTATGGAGGGGAGCCACTTCCTCTCATTTCCCATTATCCAACATCTTCACACCATAAATATCCAGCTGCTTTGTCACATTGGTGTTGTCCACAACAAGGTATTTCCCTCTAGTTACTAGAGGCAAGTGGATGATTTGGGCTTGCAACCTGATCTTCTCCTTGTATGGGAGAACTACTGTAAAAATGTTATGCAAGTGCGCATTTTTCTCTCGGATAAGCAAGATAGAATTACTTGGGGAGGAATCTCTCAGAGAGGAGAATTATCTGATAAGGTTTTATATTTACATATCTTTGATAGGTTGCAGCTTGACCCATGCTCCATTTCGTTAGCTTCGATGTGGAAGTAGGAGGTTCCGACAAAGTTGAAATGCTTCACCTAGTTGGTTTTCCACAACCGCATCCTAACATCGGACAATGTGGTTGAAAATAGCAACAAGAAATGCTAAAAATAGAAGTGCTAAAATTAGCACTGCTATAAATAACATTTCGAGATACCTTTCAATTTTAGTCAGTCCCTGAACTAAAATTGAGAAATAAAATTCGAATTTGATCTTAGCAGTTGTTTGTAAAATAATTAATTAATTCATCTTGAGTTAATTAGTTGTAGGAAATCAAACATGAAGTCTATGTGAAGACATGCAACAGTTTCTCCATTGATTGAGGAAGTTATGCCTTGATTAAGGAGATCAAGATGAGTTGTACTTTGAGTTGTAATTAGTTAGCTTAGTTATCTGAGTTAAGTCCAGTTAGATTAGTTCAAACAATTTGCTGAACTAATTGTGAGTTTAGTTAGTTAATGCATGCATGCATGTAATTGTTGCACTTCAGATAACTGAATATTCTCTCATAAATAACTCATGCATGTCAGTTCAGTCCGAGACCTAGTTGAGATAAGGTGATGGGACAGTGTACTATTAGTTGCAGTAATATTCCTTAGAGGATATCTCTTGCATGCTGAAGGAATTCATTCCTTGGAGATTGCACAGTTACTATTGAGGTTGATGGTTGTGTGATGTGGCCAATTCACATAGGTGGCAGCATTGGACCCCAAGAGAAACTACGCAAGGAAATAGGAGGCTTGGAGGGCCGAGGGAAGACATATGTTGTGTCTATTCAGTCTGTGAGTTGTATTATTCGATCATGCTGAGAGATGGATGGCTTGTGAGCTGAAGCTTTATGTAATCTAAACATATTTCCACTTGTATGATATTACAAAGATTAGGGTTTTAGGCTGAGTCTTTCCCCATAGTATTCTTTTGAGTTTATGTGTGACTGCTTTCTCATTCTCAGTTATATGTGTTCTATTTGATCTTGCTCATATTCGATTAAGCTTCCGCAAAGTTTGTTGTACAAAAGTAGATCTGATATTTTGCTTTAGTATATTGCATAATCTATTGATCTACAGTGATAAATTCTACATGGTATCGGAGAAAAGGTGATCAAAGGAGAGAACAGTATACAAGAAGGGAGAAGTTCAAAGTTTGAGGTTCCTGAATATAGAAATCGAGTTCTTATCACATCTCATTTTCACTAATGGCATTCAACGGTTTAAGATTCGAGTATGCCCTTCATGGCAGTTCAAATTATATGGCCTGGAAGGATTGTATGGAAGCAGTATTAGAGGATAACAATCTAAAGGACTTCATTGATCAAGAAGTCCCCAAGCTTGCAATGGCTAATGCCACAAAATTTGCAGAATGGAAGAAATGCATGACTAGAGCAAGGAGAATCCTTCTGGAGGGAGTTCGAGACCACATAGTCTTGAGTCTCCATGGGAAGGAGACGCTCCTTTCAATGTGGAAAACATTGAAAGATCTATATCAGAACAATAGTGATCAAAGGAAGCTGGAGTTGAAAGACAAGCTTCAGAAAATTAAGTCTGAAAAGGGTGACACGATCTCTACATATATGAACAAGTTCACCACCTACAGGGATGAGCTTGGAAGTGTAGGGATCACGATAGCCGATGATGAGATGGTGAGTCTTGTGCTCCTCGGTCTTCCTAAGAGCTGGCATCGCTACCAAGACTTGATAAATGGAAGAGAAAAACTACTAGACTGGGAACGACTTTGGTCGGATCTGACAGGAGGAGATAAGAAGAAGCACCAGAGATGGATCCTCATCAAAGTAAGATGATGGGGAAGATCTAGCCTTAGTGAGTAAGGCGAGGAAGGGGAAGGGATGGCGTCCCAACCCGAATTTAGTTCTTCCCATGGTGGGAAGAAGTTTGACAATAAAAAGTGCGCTGCTTTCATTGTCATGAAGTGGGCTATTATGCTACGAATTGTCCATAGAAGAAATCCAAGAAGGGATTCTCAAAGGGATCTGATGGTGAGGCACTGGCCTCACAGTTTGAGTTGGATTTCTCTCTTATCACATGCATGGTTTCATCCATGGTGGGATGTGTTTGGTACCTGGACAGTGGAGCTTCATTCCACATGTCAGGTGACAAGAATCTTTTCAATACATTGGAGGAGAAGGATCTCCAAATGTGGATTGAGATGGGTGATGATGGAAAGTACCGTGTTTCAAGTGAAAGTACGGTTGTGTTTCAGAGGGAGCATGGAGCTCCTCTCACCCTGACTGATGTAAAGTATGTACCAAGTTTGAAGAAGAATCTTGTGTCCATTCCTATACTAGAAGATAAAGGCTATGATGTAGTCTATAGTAAAGGAAAAGTATTTATGAGGCATATCGGCATTGGACAGGCCAAGAGGATAGGGGTTCGAGTTAAGAATCTCTACAAGCTAGAGGTAGACGAATGTGTTACATTGAATTCTAAAGCTGAGATGGTGTAGAGCCAAGATGTTGGCGAGCTATGGCATAGAATATTGGGCCACCTGCACCATGGAGCCCTGAAGTTCATGCAACAGATTTCTACCAGACTTCCCAAGGGAAAACTGGAGTAGAAAAATACATGCAAAGGTTGTACCTTGGGTAAGTATGTGAAATCTTCCTTTCCGAATCGAGATAGTAGAGCTGGAGAAATCCTGGAGTGAGTTCACTCAGATGTTTGTGGACCATTCTCTGCAGCCCCCACCGCTAAACAAAGGTACTATGTTATTTTTATTCATGATTTTTCTCGTAGATGTTGGATATACTTTATGCAAAAGAAGGATCAGACTTTCTTGAGGTTTTGTGAGTTTAAAGCCTTGGCAAAGAAAGAATCTGGAAAGAAAATAAAATCCTTACGTAGCGAAAATGGTGGAGAGTATGTCTCCCAGTAGTTTAAGGACTTCTGCTCTCCAAAAGGAATTAAATGGGAGTTGATGACACCCCATAACCCACGGCAGAATGGGGTGGCCAAAAGGAAGAACAGATCGATTGTGGGAGAAGATCAAGCGATGTTGCATGACCAAAGCCTACCACTGCATTTGTGGGCTGAGGCATGCAATACAACAGTATACTTGCAGAACAAAAGCTCGCACTGTATACTGGGAATGAAGACACCTATGGAGGCCTTTTCAGGGAAGCGACTAGATGTGAGTCACTTCAATATTTGGATCATCAATTTACTTCCATGTGACCAAAGATGCTCAGAAGAAGCTAGATCCAACAGCTGAGTTGGGAATACCTATGGGGTACACGGATACACCACACAACTATCGACTGTTCCTGCCCACTAATCAGAGGGCAGTGGTACACAGGGATCTGAAGTCTGACGAGTAGAAAGCCATGCGAGTATCACTTGAGAGGGAGCTCAAGTTGCATGCAGATGAGGAACGTTCAGTTCCTAAGGAGGAGGAGTCTCAAATTGATGTGGAGAAGCTGCATGCATAGGATTAGGGAGTGGAGACATCCACTCATGCTGAGACTTCCAGAGATGGGAAAAAATGCTGAAGGGAAGCTGACAGGTTGATGCTAGATGTGCGGGAGAATGTGGGACAACCATCTTCTCAACGTAGACAGAGGAGGTTTCCTGAGCGATATAATGGTTACATGGCCCTAGTTGAGGAGTGTGTAGAGTCCAAGCCTTCTTCAGTAGAGGAGGTAGTGCAACAACCAGTTTGGGTTGATGCAATGGTGGAGGAGTACGACTCCATCATTCAGAACTGTGTTTGGGATGTTGTCCCAAGACCTCAAGAGAAGTCAATAGTGAGTTCCAGATGGCTTTACAAGGTAAAGCAAGTAGATGATGGTAGTGTTGAGAAACACAAAGCAAGGTTTGTTGTCTGTGGTTTCTCACAGGTCAAGGGCATCAACTACGATGAGACCTTTGCTCCTATAGCAAGGTACTCATCTATCAAATCGATGTTGGCATTATCAGCTCAGATGGGTTAGAAGATCCATCACATGGACGTGAAGACAACATTCCTCAATGGGAAGATTGAGGAGGAGGTGTACATTGAGCAGCCAAAAGGTTTCAAGACCTTCGATCATGAGTCACATGTGTGCTGACTCAAGAGGGCTTTGTATGGGCTAAAGCAAGAACCTCGTGCTTGGTACACCAGGATCGAAAACGATTTCACTGGGTTTGGCTTCACCAAGAGTGAAGCAGATGTGAACCTTTACCACATCATGGTAGAAGTTAAGCCATTAATCATTGTTTTTTATGTTGATGATCTGATTTAACAAGTTATGAGCAGCTAATCTAGTCTTGCAAGGAGGACCTTGCAAGAGAGTTTGAGATGAAATACATGGGCCTTATGCACTACTTTCTAGGCATGGAAGTGTGGCAGAGAGATGGAAAAGTTTTTGTGTCTCAAGGCAAGTATGCCAATGTGATCCTCAGGCGGTTCCATATGGAGAAGTGCAAACCCATGCATACTCCTCTAGCTAGGAACTGGAGGAAGGAGGATGCTACTTTAGCTGAGGTAGTAGCTGCTATTGTTTATCGGCAGCTTATGGGTTCACTTATGTATCTAGTGAACACACGACGAGGCTTATTCTTTGCGGTGAACCAGCTGAGTCAAGCTATGGTTCGGCATACCAAGCTGTTTTGGAATGCAGTGAAGCATGCACTAAGATACCTCAAAGGCACATCTTAGTTTGGATTGTGGTACAGACAAACAGAGGGAGTGAAGCTTCAGGGCTTCATAGATGTGGATTGGGCAGGGAGTCCATCAGACCAAAAGAGCACTTCTGGAGGAATCTTCAACCTTGGTTCAGCTGCAATTTCCTGGTACAGCAGGAAACAAAGGTTAGTTGCACTTAGCTCAGCAGAGGTTGAATACATGGCTGCTAGTCAGGCTGCATGTGAGAACACTTGGATGCGGAAGATTCTAGTGGGATTGTTTAGTTAGAGGACGGATCCAACCATGATTTACTGCGACAATCAGAGTTGTATCAAACTCTCTAAGAATCCAGTTTTTCATGACAGGTCCTGTTATGCTCCTATACCAATAGGTGTCATATTTCATGATTGACTAGTTAAAATCCCTAATATGTTCATCCTTTCCCTGCTGCAAAGGTTTTCCATATTTTGAAAAAATGAAAAATCAAAATGATGAAAAGAGGGTATACCCTAAAAGAAAAATCAAAGGGTGAAAAGATAAATGGTCAAAAGAAAAAATGAAAGAAATGAACCCCAAAAAGAAAAGGACCAGGAAAGTGTGCAAGTCCAAATGCCACTACTATTTCATGTTCTGTAAATAAAATTTTCATGTGCAGTTTGTTGAACTTTATGCTACAATTGATGAATGGCCAAACAACTTAATCTTGGCTGGTTCATGTTTCAATTTTCTGTTTTAGAGATAGAGAATAAAATTTGTCCAAACTATTCAAACTTGACAGATAAATAGTTAGGTAGAGAAGCCAAGGAGCTCAACTGTTAAACCTGAGCCCTTGAATGTGATAAGGGTAGATCTAGATAGGATTGCAGTGAAAAGAAAAGAAGAGAATGAGGGTTTTCCAGTCCAAGTGCACCCAAAGAAAGGAAGAAAAAATGTTAGGTACTATAGGATGGGTAGGCAATGTTGGTGTTGTAGAAACATACTTATGATTAATTTTGTCTCTCAAAGATGTTCATCTTATTGATATCATAAGTACCATGGCAACTGTTTGGTTACAAATCAAGTGAGGCATGGCTAACTTCCCTTCACACTTCTCCCAAATCACTTACTAATTTTCCCCAGGGTGTTGAGATCTGCTTAATATCCCTCTTAAACCACTTCATCTCATTGCATAAAAGGCTTAAGTAAAATCACATTTATTATTAGGTACAAAGCCACATTTCTTGTGTAAAACCCTTTTCATTCACTTAGCCTAAGTTTCTTAACATTATACTTAGCGCTTATTTTTACATCATTACTCATATTGACTGTTAACATGATAAGTATTAAATCCCTTTTAAATTCCCCTTCCCCCGTATTAATATATCTATACAATAAAAACCCCAAATTTTATTATCCCCAACCCTTGCTAAATTATAGCCATATGTCAATGTTTTACAAGGGATTCAAGGTTTATCCGAAACCTTGTGAATAACCCTATCGGCATGACCTCGGGATTAATTAACCACCAGGGTTAATTAATAACCTAACTAAACCCTCCCCGCTCGCAAATGTTGAAAGTTAACTAACATATGGTTAATTAATAGTCTAATCACCCCATAGCCAATCAAACTGCCCCCGATATATTTAAATCAACGTTTATTATATATTGGGCCCCACACCGTAACCCTAAGCCACCTCCGACCTCTGCTAACCATTAGATCTGGGCCCGCTCATCCAACGGCCCATGATCATATCGCGACGCTCTCTGCCGCCGAAGTTTATCGTTCAAGGAGTCAGCAGTATTGTCGCCGTACCGGGGACATGCGGTGCCCTCCCTCCATGCTCACGGCCCCTCCACCCGAAGCCGCCTTATCTCATAAGCAGTGCGGGCCAATACCGCTTACCACCCTCCTGCTGACCCCACCCACTGACGCCATCGCCATGTCATCGCCACATCATCCTCCTGTACCCCCGCGTCACGACAAAACATCACATCCCAATGACGTCATCCAACTAAAAAGTGCCAAAAAGCCCCGCGAAAGCCAAATTTTGTTAAAAAGTATAGCAATGTCATTTTCGCCCATTTTCATTCATTTTTCTCTGTGAAACTATTTCATGCAAACTACGTCCAAGTAACTGCTCGAGCATACAGTCTGCCACCCCGCCAAACAGAATCCAGCGTCTTTCTCCCCAACTCATCGGTCAACCTGCAATTGCACTGTTCGCCTCTAAAAAATAGTTATTTACCCTGTTTCCACTTCCCGAACCTGCAATTTCATCTTTTCCTCTATGAATTTTACCTATAACAGCCAAATTCAAGCCGAAAAAAGTTCACAGTTTCTATACAAAGACACCAGAACCTCTGCTATTTAGCTGATTTTCCACAGAAACTTGACCACCAGTTTAAAAACACAGAGAACTGAAAATGGAAGCTCCCTTGGCCCTCAATGTGGCACCCCTCAATACACCTCATAAAGACCTGGATTGGTTGCCCTTGGCTGACAGAGATTTTCAAATTAAAGATTTATCTCGTGATATGAACCATCTCCAGGCATTTTGCCGAATTAGGAATACTCATTTGAGCAACTCTGATATCTATGGAATATGGGAATCCAATCTCCCCAGGTATTACCTTCTCACAGTCAATGTGTTCCCAGATATTATTCACCAATGATGTGCCAATTATGACCCTATCAGTAAAGCAGCTATGACTCCATCACAAACTGTTCTCTTTTACATAACTGTTGAGTCTATCAATGAGATGTTACACTTCCATCCAAATCAACCCCTTGCTCCTCTTCCCATGGGATTTTTGCTAGAGCAAGGCTCTCAATTGCCCAGCGCAGAAATAACCTGCATTACTAAGTTATTCATGAAGCCAGATTGCCAGCCTCAAGGCCCACCTCCCTATGTGCATTCCTGGTTTACTGAAATAGGAAAGCTTATTCTTGACATGATATCCTATATCTTGGGATTCAAAATGAGTGAATATGTTGATGAGACCAACTTAGTTATGTTGTCAATGTGTACTCCAGGACAACCCCCTGCTGTCAAATATGATTATGCCTCTTTCATTGCCAATAAAATCACTGTGAAATTCATAAATCTAGAAAGGGAAAGAGTCTTCAAGTACACTACATTCATATATCACCTTCTGCTATATTATCAGCCAGACAGTTTTTCATTTCCCATCAGGAAATTGGATTCCAAAGGAGAGAGGAGGACTTCGATCTTTTGGACCCACTACAACGAAACAACCATTTTGCACCAGATTTAGCACCAGATTTTAGTGCATTTTTTCTTAATTGGGATGAGTAGCTTGGTGCTAAATCTGGCTCTATTGTACAATTTTTAAAGCGTCCTTTTTTGCACCAAATTTTGCATCTTTTTTACACCAAATTTTCCGTCTTTTTTTGCATCATATTTTTCACCAAGATTTTCATTTGGTTTTACAACAGGTTTTGCTTCTAGTTTTGTGCCATTTTTTGCATCTATTTTTGCATCATTTTTTGCTTCCTCTTTTGTGGCATTCTTTGCTTCTAGTTTTGTGTCATAATTTGCATCGATTTTTTCACCATCTTTGGCATCTAATTTAGTCCCTTTTTTTACATCCAATTTATGCCATTTTTTGCTTCTAATTTTGTACTTATTTTTACATCTATTTTTGTGCCAGTTTTTCTCCCTTTTTTACACCATTTTTTCCATCCAATTTTGCACCATATGTTGAATCTGATTTAGTGTCAAATTTTGCATGCATTTTTACATCATTTTTTGGATCCACTTTTGCATTTTATTATCTCCCCTTTTTGCATCGTATTTTGCACCATATTTTGCATTTAATTTTGCATTATTTGTTTCATCCAATTTAGCATCATTTTTAACAGCATTTTTTGCATCCAATTTGCATCCTTTTGAGTATCTAAATTTGCATCCTATGTTGAACCATATGTTGCATCCACCTTTGCATCCCTTTTTGTGTCTATTGTTACATTCAATTTTGAGCCATTTTTTCGTCTACTTTTGCATTTGTTTTTGCAACAAGTTTTGAATGATTTGTTGCACCTCATTTTACATCCAATGTTGCATCTCAATTTGCATCCAAATTTGAGCCATTTTTATGCCCATTTTTGCACCATTTTTTCTTCTTTTGTGTCCAATTTTGCACCCTTTTTTATGTCCAAATTTGCATCCTTTTTGGTATCTAATTTTTCATCCTTTTTGGCTTCCAAATTTTCATCCTTTTTTCTACCACATTTTGTGTCCACATTTGCATCTCATTTTGCACCTAGATTTTAGTTTGAATTTTCATCTAGTTATGCATCATTTTTGACATCCTTGGTTTCACCTTTTTTTAGTCCCATTTTGCATATTGTTTTGTGTCTTTTCTTACATCCTTTTTTCATCCTAATTTTACATCATTCTTTGAATCCTCATTTTGGTGTCCATTTTTGCATCCTTGTTTGTGCCCAATTTGGTATCCTTTCACATGCCCTATTTTGTTCCCTTCTTTGTGTCTAGTGTTGCACCATTTTTTTTATTTTACTTTTAAACCCTTTTGTGTCATTGTTTGCATCTTGTTTTGATGGCTAGGTTAACATCCAATTCTACTCCCATTTTGCATCCATGGTTAAATCCACTTTTGGCTTTTTGTTTAGAGTTTTACTTTTATTTCCATTTATGACCTCCTCTATGGGTGGATTTCACTAAGCTCATTTACACAGTGAAATATATTAAAGTTTCTAAATATCATTTTGTTGTAGGATTTAATGCATGGTTAGATGAAAATAAAACCCTCTCAGTTTATCCTGGAAACCTAGGACAAACCAATTAAGAGAAAGGTTGTTCTAAGGCTTAGGATTCTTAATAGATCAACATGTAGAGTATAGATTAAGAAAAACAGAATGAATTCTTGTGAGTCCTTGCATGCAAGTCTTCTTGGAGTTTTTAGTATAGCTAGGAAGCGCTCCTAGCTAGCTCCAAAGCTTGATCCTACACATAAGAGAGAGAATAAAACAACCTTCACAGCATAATATCTTGATAATCGAAACTATCAGAAACATATAAATATTTTGAATAAATAAATACAAACCAAAATTCCATACATCCATTAGTGAAATAGAAGAAGTAAAGAATGAATAGAAACATATGGAAGGAAGAACAACTGATCTATATGAATAAAGGAGTTGGGAGGCAAGTTACAACAATCAGATGTAGTTGCAACAACACCTCCCCCAACTCATAGCTCCAAAACTCTCCCTCTCAAGATAGATCTCAGCAGCATGACAATACAAGAATTCCCATCATTTTTTCAATGGCCAAGCCTCCAATATATAGGAAAGTAAAGGCTATGAAGATTTCCCAAATTCCTCATTAGTTCAATTTGGGAAAAATCTTTTGGGCGAATAATGTTTCCTCACATAAAAATGGCATTTTCCACTTTTTAGATGCTTTTGTGCTTAGGAAAAATCTTCACGATGCTTTATGGCTCTTTTCCACTTTTGTATGCTTTTATTTTTGGGAAAAAGCTAAAGATGAGGATAAAGAGATCACATTCCACCATATGAGTTTCCAAAAGTGAACAAGAGTGTCAAATTC
>APFE030090873.1:48403-90841 GCA_000404065.3 Pinus taeda
AATTTGTGATTTTATGATAGGAGTTTAAATTATATATAAAAAAGTAACTCAATGCCATCTGTTGTGTCGTTGAGATGGATGTTATACATCTCTTCCTTGATAAGTTATAGAATGTGCTTGGGTTTTCTTAATGTAATAAAACTAATTATGTTCTTCATGATATCTTGAAATTTTCATCTTGAACCAGGCTAATAAAACAATAAAGTTAAAATAGGTTTGCCTTTGTCCTTTGTAGATCTTTGTCCCCATTAATCTTGATCTTAATATATTAATTGTCTTATGGTGGCCTTGAGTGGTCACTTCCATTAGTTGCATGCTTTATAGTTTTATGTTAGTGACATTTTTTAGGCTTGATAATATGTTATTTAAATTATCAAAATGTGTTATTGTCCATATTATTGTTAAATATGTTGGTTTTTGAGCATGTTTTAGCAAAATGTTCCCAAAATGTTTATAGATTGTATTTTATAATGCAATGATTCATTGCTTGACGAAATTGTTTTGGATATTTTTTTTAATGATTTGTTGATTGACAAAATTGTTATGGATATTTTTTTAGTATATTAAATTGTATGTGATAAAGTCAAAAGTCACCTCTTTTTTAGATTTTCATTGGTCAATTTCCCTTAAGGCCATAAAGTTCACCATTTGGTCCCAGGTTAAGGAAATATAGGAGTCATGAAGTGGAATTGCCCAAGCACTTAAATATTGAGACATGTTTTTTTTAGTCGCATTATACTTCCTTTCTATGTAAATTCTTGATGAAAATAGTCTCATGGAACATGAAGGGCCTCAATAGTAAAGGAAAACAAAGACTTCTAAAAGAAAAATGGTATGCAAAGCACCCATCAATAATGTTGATATAAGAAGCAAAAATATTAAGTGAGGTTCTACCTCATATAATTAGAAAATGGGGGAGGAGTTTCCAAGTAGTAGTGATTGATGCTTAGAGATACTTGGGTGGAATGGTTATTATTTGAAATGATCAAGACATCAAGGTTACCAATATGTTTACCTCTTTTCGCATTATGACAATACAATTTTACTTAATTGACATCGAGGACTACTACCATGTATCTAATGTCTATGACTCCAATATCGCAAACGGAAAACCTCTATTTCTCAATTCTATTTCTAGCACGGGTAATTTATGCTCCCCATCTCCATGGATTATTGGGAGTGACTTCAATATTATCAAGTGTCTTGAGGAAAATAAAGGATGAAACACAATGTTTAACAAGATATTTTGTAAGCTATACCATTAAAGCCATAAAGTAGTCTCCATTAAAGTCGTTGGGCAATGAATCTCCAACCCACACATGTGGATCAATGAGATGTAACACATGTGTGTGTGGTGACTAACTTAATACACCACTCTAATAACCCCACAAACTTATGTATTTCACTCTGTCACATAAATTGACAGTAGTGTGACATAAGTAAACCAAGAGTAGACATGAAAGCCTTAGGCAACAAATATTCCCTAGGTCCTCAATTAGGTGCCTAAATGATGAAGTGAAAATGCAAGGAGAAAAGAGGAATTCATTTTAAGCATCACAACCATGTGATCAAGTGTGACTAGGAGTGTATATATTCATATATTTTTCAAAGAGGGAGTGAATACATGAGTTACCATTCATTGGCCCTTATTTTTCTTTCTTTTTCATTTTCTTAAATATAGGACTTAGGGAATAAGGTTTTCATAAGTTTGGAACAACTCATAGGTATAAGATTTACATGAATTTTCACTTCAACCTTAGAGTTTAGACTTAGATAAATCAATATAGTGTATCTTTAATGATTTTGTCTTTCACTTTTTTATTTTATTTCATCACAAATGACAAAAGCGGAAATATTTTGCCACAAATCTATGAATTCTTAATCATAAAGGTGCCATGCGATGAAAACAAACTAATGATGTTATTCTCTATGAAAATGATGGGTATTCTTGAGAAAATCTTATGCTTGTGGATGTCTCCTCTCTGGTTGAGAGGGAGTGAGGGTAGACATCATATTATCCATGTGTCATGTACTATTGCCAGGACTAACAATCATAAGCCTAGTAAAGACACTAGTAGGGATAATGGTGGATTAAATAAACATCTGGGACCAATATTCTTTGAGAATTTGGACTTTGACTAGGACTAATCGTCATAAGTCAAGTACATTAATCAAAGATAAGAATAGTCATGAGTATTGACATTTCTTGGTGTCAAATATTATGATAGTGGATTAGGAAATGATCATGTGAGGACATACCTGCTGAACATCCTAGTGGGGTAAGTGCCTAGAGAGGCAGTGATGTCCAAATTTATGCCTCCCAACATTGTTCTCTGATCTAATGGAGAGATAAACTTGTTATTCAAGGCCTTACTATTTTGACAATGTTGGCTATGATGATGTAAATCATCAATGATGCTTATCAATCCAGATCCCTTCTTATATGAATATTTCAACTTGAGAGTACCCTTTTGTCTCATTATGAGTACCTCCCTAGTTTAGATGGAGGGTCATTATCTTCATTATCGCCACCATCGCCACCGTCAATGTCATCATTATTGTCATCATTTCATTATCGTCATAATCACCATTCATGTCTTCATCATCATCATCACTATCATCATGATCATGATTATGGATATTGTCATCAATTGTTCATAATTATAAGCGTCATAAGAAATATCATCAACCTAAAAAATGTTACGAGTGCTCAAAAAGGGTTTCTAGGACACATGATATATGCAAGAAAAATAACAACTTTATTTTTTAGAGATGATCAATGATCATCACCATTACTACCATTATCATCGTCATTATAGTTTTCATCATCCCCATCATCATAATTAATATAATTTTTATCATAATTGTTGTCATCTTCATCATGAACATCATAATCATCATTCATGCCATTATTGTTCTTGATGATGACCAAGATGAGAATAATGATAATGATGATCAGATGATGATGACTTGGAAGATGATGCCAAAGATAATTATTATGATTTTGACCATGACAACATTTAAAAACTGGGAAGAATGGCCAAGGTCATTAGCATCATCATCATCATTGTTATTGTAACTCTCATAGTCTTTATCATCATTGTCATTATCATAACAATCACAATTCATGTCATTGTCATCGTCTTCATTATCATCATCATTATAATTATTGACATTGTCATCAGTTGTTCATAATTTTCAATGTCATAAGAAATATCATCAATGCAAAAAATATGACGTGTGTTGGAAAAGGGATGCAAAAGTGAACAAAAAAAATGCGGGTAAAAATAGACGTAAATTTGGATGAAGAGTGGACACAACATAAGTAGATGCAGAACAAGACTGTAAAATTGACTCAAAAGTGGATGAAAAATTAGATGCAATAGCTGATGCAAACTTGAACACAAAATAGGATTCAAACATGGATGAAAAAGTGGAAGAAAACATGGGCACAATAGTAGGGATAAAACTTAGCATGTATTGTGGTGAAACAAATGTGGATACTACAATGAATGTAAAAAAAAAAAGACACAAACTTGAATGCAAAAAGGAGGAAAAATTGGATGAAAAAAGGGATGTAAACATGGGCCAAACTTGGTGCAATAGTGAACACAAAATTATTTGCAAAATTGGATGAATCAAAAGTGGATGTAAAAGTAGATTCGAAATGGGATGCAAAAAACATAAACAATATTTGATGCAAACTTGGACACAAAAGAGGATGCAAATGTGGATGCAATAGTGGAAGAAAATGTGGGTTGCAACGAGAGGCATAAGATATGGCACAAGTCATAGCACAAAAAAGTGGATGAAAAAGTGGATGTAATAATAGACAAAAAAAAGATGAAAACTTAGATGCAAGACAAGATGCTATAAGGAATGTAAAAGTGGATGCAAACACAGGTGCAACATGAGAAACAAAATTGGATGCAAAATATGTATGCAATGCAAGTACATGCAAAAGAAGATGCAAAATGATATGCAAAACCCAACACAAAAGTGGATGCAAAAATAGATGCAATGTTTTATGCAAAAGAGGATGCGAAGATGGATGCAAAATTGAAAGAAAACGTGGGTACAATAGTAACAAAACATGGCACAAATTGTGTCACAACAAAAGTGGATGTAATGATAGATACAAAAAAGAAGCAAATGAAGATGAAAAATAGGATGCAAAAAGGGATGTAAAAGTGGGCATAAACATGGGTGCAACAATGGATGTAAAATATGATGCAAAAGTTGATGCAAAAAAATTCTATGCAAAAGTAGATGCAATACGAGACACAAAACCTGATGCAACTCTTGACACAAAAGTGGATATAAAAAGGGATTAAAAATAGATGTAAAAGTCGATGAAAACCTAGATGTATATGAGGATGCAATCATGGATGCAAATTTATAAACAAAAAAGGGTGCAAAGGGAGGTGTCAAACTAGGTGCAAATTATGGCACAAGAAAAATGGATGCAATAGTGGATACAATAACAGATGAAAAAGAGGATGTAAATATGGATGCAAAACAAGATGTAAAAGCCAATGCAACAAAAGTAGATGCAAAATTAGATGCAAAAACTAGACACAAACCTCGATGCAAAACTTGGCACAAAGGGGATGCAAAAAATATGCAAACAATGGATGCAGAAAATGATTTAAAAAATGATGCAAAAGAGGATGCAATAGATGATGCAAAAGTTGATGCAAGTGTAGGCGTAAAAAGTGGATGCAATAGAGGATGCAAAATATGGTGAAACAAAATTAGGTGCCAAACTTGATGCAAAACATGGTGCAAAGGATGGCACAAAACTTGGCATAAAATGTGGCGTAAAACTTGGTGTAAAATCTGGTGCAAAACCTATTACTATACCTGGTGCTAAACTTGATGTAAGACTTGGTGCAAAACTTGGTGAAAACTTTGCATCAAATTTTGCACCATATTGGATAAATGGACAAAAATAGCACCAAAAATGGTCTCTAGATGCAAAAAAGGAAGAAAAAAGGGATGTTAATCACAGGGTTTTGTTGTAGTGACCTCAGTCTTCCACAATGTTTGTGAATCCCCTTATACCTACTATGAATTCATTGATTGGATTATACATCCAACCTCCACTCTATTGATATGAGCTCCTCCTCCTAGGCTCTCTGGGGATATAAAGAAGATTTTACAAGTCTCAAAAAACTATAGAATAGGTGACTGGTACCTCTACCAGAATCATACTGAAATCAAAATATATGGCTGTGAATTGTGCCCTTATAAGCTACCCAAATATGTGCCCATGAGACTATTTGCACTAGAGTATTTCAGACAACTTATCGATACAGATTTAACTCACTTTTTAAATGTAAGGAAAAAGGATCAGCTGAGAATAAGAAACCAATTAGGCCCTTTTCTCATTACCAAGAGAGAGGCATGGGAAGATGCTGATAAGATATTCGGGGAAGACCTTAAATTGAAGAAAAATTTCTGGTGGGTACCATATGATCCAAATAGCTTTATAAGTGACATAAAAGTAAGAAACAAGTTATCAGCCTATAAACATTTTAGGATCCTTGAAATAGAGCAATTTGCTAATCAGGATGAGTGGGTAGAGGGTACATTGATGGAAGAACTTACTCAACAAGAAATGATGGAACAAGCTATGAAAGATCTTGAAAAGACACTTGACCTGGACTCTTTTGCACAGGTATCTTTTAAGCTACCTCAACAAACTGTAGTGGGTACATCCTCTATTGGAACTTCACAGCAGCCTATACAGGAAACTAGTGCACCAGGTACAGGGTCTTCTAAAGTCAAGGAAGTGTCAGGCATAGAGCAGCAAGCAATGACTGATCAGCATGGGAAAATTCCTCTAGTCCAAACTCAAGCACCAAAGGTACCAACATTATAGACTCCTCTAAATGAGGAAAAAGGCAAGAAAAGGGATAGAGAAGAGACCACACCCATTAGTGGACCTGCAAAACAGCCGGGTGAAAAACGGCAAATATTGAATCCTCTATCTGAAGAGGAAATCATTGAAGAAACAATAGAAAGTCTAAGAGGTGAAAGCGTAACCAGCCAACAGACCTCCCCAGTGATGGAGACATCAACTAGCTCACACAGGCAGGAGCTAGAAAGGGAACATAGTGTGGAAGTTTCATCCACTAGGCCACCAAGCAAGCAGACCTCTGACATCAAGAGAACATTCACAGAGATAAAGGCCAGAAATGATCCACTTATGCTGTAGATTTACAATCAATATCTTAAGATGGCCCCCACAAAGCAGCAAAGATTAATGTCAACATATGACATAAAAGAGGGCAAAATGATCATGAGTTATTTCAAGACCAAGGTGTAGCAACCATAGTCAGCAGCTGACTACATCAAGACAAATCTGGAAGTCTTGGCCAAGAACATTCATCCAATAGACTAGATTGAGCTGCACAAACAGACTGGAGAGGTGGTATATTCAACGCTAGCTGATAAATCTATGTTAGCTCATAAATTGCAAAACTCCTTGAATAATACCTCTACTCAGTTGGATTTAGAGAAAGCTTCTTCTCTAGCAAAGGACAACAGGATCAAATCCCTGGAAGAAATTATCATTGAACTGGGACATGATCCCAAGGATGCCAAAGGCATAAAGGCACTAATGCACATTGCTGCCCTCAAAAAAAAGCTAAAAGTGCCTCCTTCTATGCATCCATAGATTGCAGATGTTGTGCAAAAGAAATCTGAAGAGGACATTATGGACCTGCTCATGAGACTGAATGAGAGATTGAGTGAGATAGAGCAGGCATTGGAGAAAGCACTACAATAAAAATAGGGATAGTCGACCTCCCAACCACCTGAAGTAGTCCCAAGAGTCATTACTACACCCTCCACACTTATAATAGCAGTGCCTCCCACTGTCCTGGCATCAACAATAGAAGTCATCACAGAAGCGACATCAACAGCAATAGCACCAGGCAGCAGTACAGTCATGAGCACAGAGCAATTAATAAAAGCCATGGAGGAATTGAAACTCCAAGTATGAGAGTTGAAGCAAGTCAAAGAAAAATTGGCAAAGGTTGAATAGAGTTATGATAAATCCAAGATGAATGTAGCAGAGAAAACAAGAGAGATCAAAACATTGGAGAAAAAGGTGAGAGCATTAGAAAAGTACCTCTCTCTGCATAAACCTCTAGCAGAAATTAGGGGAACTTTGTGGACCAACATCACTCAATCACCTAGTGATGTGTGGAGGTCTATCCAAACCATTTATGAGCAGATTGACTTGATAAGAGTGGCCCAAGTGGAGATTCAAAAAACGAGAGCCTTATTGGGACTGATGCTTGAGCAAGCTAACAGGCTGATACATTTTTTGACCATCAAGACCAGTGAATAACTGGAAGCACTGGAAATTAGAGACAGAAAAGGCACCATTCTAGACATCAAGGGAGTTCTAACCATGAGAACTCTAATGCAAAATTTGGACAGAAGATGCCAAGACATGCAGGTAGAGATTGATTATTTCATAGAAACGTTTACAGTCCTGCATCAAAAAGGTTTGCCAAGTCCTTTGGGAAGTAATAATCATCTGATGAAACACAAGGACTATGTACATAAATTGAATACATATGCTGTTAGTCAAGTTGATACATCATCAAGTACTTCAGGAGAAAAAGCATTTCCATCTAGCCAGTCTCTTTATGACAGTCTGGAAAATTTATTCTACATAGAACACAAGGTGAAGCATCTGTTCACCATCCCACCTAATTTCTTCAAGTACACAGAGACTGAAGAGACTTTAAGGAAGCTGCAAAGACATAAATTACCAAGACCAGAGTGGTGGCAAAGCATGCTAGAAATCCTATAAACTTATCTTTGGTCAAATCAAAATTGTGCACCATCTACTCTAATGAAGAAAACGAGAATGAATCACACTCATGCGGGTCAAAGCGCATCACATCAGAGTTAAAGAAAGTCTGGCTAAGGTAGAATAACCAACACAGATGATCAATAGAAGACGGCTCTAAACTGACTTGATGCAGCGACCTCCTGTACATCTCGTAAAGATGGAACAACCAACACAACGTCAATTTATTACATCAATTTATTGCTCCCCTGTTTTCGAGACTATCTGTCTCTATCTGTATAAAAGAAGCATTAATTGTCAGCATATATTATTTCTATGATATCTTGACATTTTTTTATAAATACCCCTCCATACGAAGTATTTGGGGTTGGTTGGTGGTGGATGTTCATAGTTTTAACTGTAATACTGAAGAATTTTGGAATAAAAAGCTATTGGAACCATTTTTGTCGAGCTCACTGGATGAAGAATTGATGCTAAGGACCATGTTACAAAATTCTTGAATCGTTTTATGGATCAATAAGTCCCTTCTAACTTGTGTCTTACGGTTTCTGTGTTTACTATATCATCTATGTTTCATGATCTAAATAATAGAGAAAAAGAATAACTCAGAATTTTCTTGATTGCACTCTATGTTCAGTCTTTGTTATTATTAATGTTTTCTTCAGAATTAGCATAAACAGTGAATTCTTAATTGCTCATGTTTCCCTGATTCTTTCATATTGAATATTTGCTAAGGAATTCTTAATTGCTCCTTAGCAGTAATCATCCATTTTCCTTCTGTCAACATGATGAAGGATTCTTAATTGCCCTTCATCCATTGACTCTATTCCATCTCATTCCAGCCAATAAATTGTTCCATATTTGAGTACCTTGCTCTGTGATAAATCCTCTTATAAGAAACCTAACCTAGGAAGTCATCCTTCTTTGACTCCACCATGCCCAATGGACTGAAACGTTTCAATTTTACCTCACTATTCTATTGATTCCTAGTCCTTCCAACCAAACTCAAAACAAAACCCTTGCACTTCATAACTAGCCTAACACAATTCAAAACAAAGCTAAATTCTAAAGAGAGAGCCCTCTCTGGATGTAGATTGGCTAGAATCTGTATCTAAAAGATTGGTTTTTGGTTACCTCAGCCGTATTCCCTTTCTTATAACTTTAGGGAACAACCTGAGTGATAACAGGTCCAAGCACATAGATATCAGGTATCACCATCTTCGAGACTGTGTGGTCAAGAGGATCATGTTGTTGTTGTATGTCTCGATCGAGGAACAAGATGTAGATAATTTGACGAAAGCAATGTCAAAATGCAAGTTCGAGTTCCACAAAGATAGGATTGGGGTTACTAATAATCCCTTTCTTGTTGAGAGGGAGTGTTGAAAATAGCAACAAGAAATGCTAAAAATAGAAGTGCTAAAAATAACACTGCTATAAATATCATTTCCAGATACCTTCTAATTTTAGTCAGTCCCTGAACTAAAATTTAGAAGTAAAATTTGAATTTGATCTTAGAAACTGTTTGTAAAATAATTAATTAATTAATTCATCTTGAGTTAATTAGTTGTAGGAAATCAAACATGAAGTCTATGTGAAGACATGCAATAGTTTCTCCATTGATTGAGGAAGTTATCCTTTGATTAACAAGATCGAGATGAGTTGTACTTTGAGTTGTAATTAGTTAGCTCAGTTATCTAAGTTAAGTCCAATTAGATTAGTTCAAACAGTTTGTTGAACTAATTGTGAGTTCAGTTAGTTAATGCATGCATGCACGTAACTGCTACACTTCAGATAACTGAATATTCTCTCATAAATAACTCGTGCATGTTAGTTCAGTCAGAGACCCAGTTGAGATCAGGTGATGGGATAGTGTACTATCAGTTGCAGGAATATTCCTTGGAGGATATCTCTTGCAAGAAGAAGGAATTCATTCCTTGGATATTGCACAGTTACTATTGAGGTTGATGGTTGCGTGATGTGGCCAATTCACACAGGTGGTAGCATTGGACCCCAAGAGAAACTTCACAAGGAAATAGGAGGCTTAGAGGAACGAGGGAAGATATATGTTGTGTCTATTTAGTCTGTGAACTGAATTGTTCGATTGTGCTGAGAGCTAGGTGGCTTGTGAGCTGAAGCTTTGTGTAATATGAACATATTTCTACTTGTATGATATTACAAAGATCGGGGTTTTTGGCTGAGTCTTTCCCCAAAGTATTCTTCTGCGTTCATGTGTGATTGCTTTCTCATTCTCAGTTATATGTGTTTTATTCGATCTTGCTCATATTCAATTAAGCTTCCGCAAAGTTTGTTGTAGAAGTAGATCTAGTATTTTGCTTTAGTATATTGCATAATCTGTTGATCTACAGTGAGAAATTCTACATGGTATCGGAGCAAAGGTGATCAAAGGAGAGAACAATATACAAAAAGGGAGAAGTTCAAAGTTTGAGGTTCTTGAATATAGAACTTATCAAATCTCATTTTCACCAATGGCGTTCAACGGTTTAAGACTTGAGTATGCCCTTGATGGCAGCTCAAATTATATAGCCTGGAAGGATTGTATGGAAGCAATATTAGAGGATAACAGTCGAAAGGACTTCATTGATCAAGAAGTCCCCAAGGTCGCAATGGTTAATGCTACAAAATTGGCAGAATGGAAGAAATGTGTGCCTAGAGCAAGGAGAATCCTTCTGGAGGGAGTTTGAGACCACATAGTCTCGAGTCTCCATGGGAAGGAGACACCGTTTTTGATGTGGAAAACATTGAAAGATCTATATCATAATAGCATTGATTAGAGGAAGTTGGCGCTGAACGACAAAATTCGGAAAATCAAGTATGAAAAGGGCGACGCAATCTCTACATACCTAAACAAGCTCACCACCTACAGGGATGAGCTTGGAAGTGTAGGGATCGTGACAATTGATGATGACATGGTGAGTCTTGCGCTTCTTGGTCTTCCTAAGAGCTAGCATAGCTACCAAGACTCGGTAAATGGAAGAGAAAAATTGCCAGATTGGGAACGAATTTGGTCGGATCTGATGCAGGAGGAGATAAGAAAAGCACTAGAGATGGATCCTCATGAAAGCAAGATGATGAGGAAAATCTAGCCTTAGCGAGTAAGGCAAGGAAGGGGAAAGGGAAGGCGTCCCAATCCAAATCCAGTTCTTCCCATGGTGGGAAGAAGTTTGACAAATCGAAAGTTCGATGCTTTAATTGTCATGAAGTTTGCCATTATACTACGAATTGTCCACAGAAGAAATCCAAGAAGTGATCCTCAAAGGGATCTAATGGTGAGGCACTGGACTCACAGTTTGAGTTGGATTTCTCTCTTATGACATGCATGGTTTCATCCATGGTGGGATGTGTTTGGTACTTAGACAACGGAGCTTCATTCCACATGTCAGGTGACAAGAATATTTTCAGTACCTTGGAGGAGAAGGATCTCCAGATGTAGATTGAGATGGGCGATGATGGAAGGTACCGTGTTTCAGGTGAAGGTACGATAGTGTTTCAGAGGGAGCATGGAGCTCCTCTCACCCTGACTGATGTAAATTATGTACCATGTCTGAAGAAGAATCTTGTGTCCATTGCTATGCTAGAAGACAAAGGCTATGATGTAGCCTTTAGTAAAGGAAAAGTATTTATGAGGCATATTGGCATTGGACAGACCAAGAGGATAGGGATTCGAGTTAAGAATCTGTATAAGCTAGAGGTAGATGACTGTGCTGCATTGATTTCAAAAGCTGAGATGGTGCAAAGCCAAGATGTTGGTGAGCTATGGCATAAAATATTGGGCCACTTACACCATGGAGCCCTAAAGATCATGCAGCATATTTCTACCAGACTTCCCAAGGGAAAACTGGAGCAGAAAGATACATGCAAAGGTTGTACCTTGGGTAAGTATGTGAAGTCTTCCTTTCTGGATCGAGACAGTAGAGCTGGAGCAATCCTGGAGTGAGTTCACTCAAATGTTTGTGGACCATTCTCTACAGCCTCCACTTCTAAACAAAGGTATTATGTTATTGTTATTCATGATTTTTCTCGTAGATATTGGATCTACTTTACGCAAAAAGAAGGACCAAACCTTATTAAGGTTTTGTGAGTTTAAAGCTTTGGCAGAGAAAGAATCTAGAAATAAAATAAAAGCCTTGCGTAACAACAATGGTGGAGAGTATGTCTCCCAGCAGTTTAAGGACTTCTACTCTGTAGAAGAAATTAAACGAGAGTTGACGACACCCCATAACCCACAACAGAATGGGGTGGCCAAAAGGAAGAATAGATCGATTATGGGAGCAGCTCAAGCGATGTTGCATGACCAAAGCCTACCACTACATTTGTGGGCTAAGGCATGCAATACAATAGTATACTTGCATAATAGAAGCCCCCACCATATATTGGGAATGAAGACACCTATGGAGGCCTTTTCCGAGAAGCGACCAGATGTGAGTGACTTTCGAATCTTTGGATCATCAGTTTACTGCCATGTGACCAAAGATGCTCGAAAGCAGCTAGACCCAATAGCTGAGTTGGGAATACTTGTGGGGTACACAGATACACCCCACAACTATCGAGTGTTCCTGCCTACCAGTCAGACGACAATGGTACGCAGGGATCTGAAGTTCGATGAGAAGAAAGCCATGCGAGTACCACTTGAGAGGGAGCTCAAGTTGCACGCAGATGAGGAACTTTCAGTTCCTAAGGAGGAGGAACCTCATATTGATGCAGAGTAGCCACATGTAGAGGATCGAGGAGTGGAGACATCCATTCATGTTGAGACTTCCAGAGATGGGCAGAAACACTCAAGGGAATAAAATAGGTTGATGCTAGATGTGCAGGAGAATGTGGGACAACCATCTTCTCAGTGCAGATAGAGGACATCGCCCGAGCGGTACATTGGTTACATGGCCCTGGTTGGAGAGTGTGTAGAGTCTGAGCCTTCTTAATCTGAGGAGGCAGTGCAACAACTAGTTTCAGTTGACATAATGGTGGAGGAGTACGACTCCATCGTTCGGAACTATGTTTGGGATGTTGTCCCAAGACCTCAGGACACGTCAGTGGTGAGTTCTAGATGGCTTTACAAGGTAAAGCAGGCAGCTGATGACAGTGTTGAGAAACATAAGGCAAGGTTTGTTGCTCGTGGTTTCTCACAGGTCGAGGGGATCGACTACGATGAGACTTTTGCTCCTGTAGCAAGGTATTCATCCATCAGATCGATGTTGGTACTATCAACTTAGATGGGTTGGAAGATCCATCAGATGGACGTGAAGACAACATTCCTCAATGGGAAGATTGAGGAGGAGGTGTACATTGAGCAACCAGAAGGTTTCAAGACCTTCGATCGTGAGTCGCATGTGTGCTAACTCAAGAGGGCTTTGTATGGGCTGAAGCAAGCACCTCATGCTTGGTACACCAGGATCGGCAGCTATTTCACTGGGTTGGGCTTCACTAAGAGTGAAGCGGATGTGAACCTTTACCAGATCATGGTAGAAGGTAAGCCATTGATCATTTTTCTTTATGTCGATGATCTAATTTTGACAGGTGATGATCAGCTGATCCAGCGTTGCAAGGAGGACCTTGCAAGAGAGTTTGAGATGAAAGACATGGGTGTTATGCACTACTTTCTAGGCATGGAAGTGTGGCAAAGAGATGGAGAAGTTTTTGTGTCTCAAGGAAAGTACGCCAATGAGATCCTTAGGCGGTTCCATATGGAGAAGTGCAAACCCATGTAGACTTCTCTAGCTGGGTAGTGGAGGAAGGAGGATGCTACTTCAGGTGAGGTAGTAGCTGCTACTGTTTATCAGTAGCTTGTGGGTTCACTTATGTATCTAGTGAACACACGACCAGACTTATGCTTTGTGGTGACCTAGTTGAGCCAAGCTATGGTTCAGCCTACCAAGTTGTTTTGGAAGGCAGCGAAGCATGTGTTGAGATGCCTCAGAGGCACATCTTAGTTTTGATTGTGGTACAGATGGATAGAGGGAGTGAAGCTTCAGGGCTTCACAAATGTGGATTGGGCAGGGAATCCATCAGACCAGAAGAGCACTTCTGGAGGAATCTTCAACCTTTGCTCAACTGCAGTTTCCTGGTACAGCAAGAAACAGAGGTCAGTTGCACTTAGCTCAGTAGAGGCTGAATACATGGCTACTAGTCAGGTTACATGTGAGGCCATTTGGATGCGGAAGATTCTAGTGGGATTGTTTGGTCAGAGGATGGATCCAACTGTGATTTACTGCAACAATCAGAGTTGTATCAAACTCTCTAAGAATCCAGTTTTTCATGACAAGTCCAAGCACATAGATATTCGGTATCACCATCTTCGAGACTGTGTGTTCAAGAGGATCATGTTGTTGCTGTATGTTTCGACCGAGGAATAAGATGCAAATATTTTGACGAAGGCATTGTCAAAATGCAACTTCGAGTTCCACAGAGACAGGATTGGGGTTACTGATAATCCCTTTCTTATTGAGAGGGAGTGTTGAAAATAACAACAAGAAATGCTAAAAATAGAAGTGCTAAAAATAACACTATTATAAATAGCATTTCAGGATACCTTCCAATTTTAGTCATTCCCTGAACTAAAATTTGAACTTGATCGTAGAAGCTATTTGTAAAATAATTAATTAATTCATCTTGAGTTAATTAGTTGTAGGAAATCAAACATGAAGTCTATGTGAAGACATGCAACAATTTTCTCCATTAATTGAGGAAGTTATCCCTTGATTAAGGAGATCAGGATGAGTTGTACTTTGAGTTGTAATTAATTAGCTCAGTTATCTGAGTTAAGTCCAGTTAGATTAGTTCAAACAATTTGTTGAACTAATTGTGAGTTCAGTTAGTTAATGCATGCATGCATGTAACTGCTACACTTCAGATAACTAAATATTCTCTCATAAATATCTCATGCATGTTAGTTCAGTCAGAGACCCAGTTGGGATCAGGTGATGGGACAGTGTACTATGAGTTGCAGGAATATTCCTTGGAGTATATCTCTTGCATACAGAAGGAATTCATTCCTTGGAGATTCGGCAGTTATTATTGATATTGATGGTTGTGTGATGTGGCCAATTCACATAGGTGGCAGCATTGGACCCCAAAAGAAACTGCGCAAGGAAATAGGAGGCTTGGAGGGCTGAGGGAAGACATATGTTGTGTCTCTTCAGTCTGTGAACTGTATTGTTCGATTGTGCTGAGAGCAGGATGGCTTGTGAGCTAAAGCTTTGTGTAATCTAAACATATTTCCACTTGTATGATATTACAGAGATTAGGGTTTTAGGCTGAGGCTTTCCCCAGAGTATTCTTTTGAGTTCATGTGTGATTGCTTTCTCATTCTCAGTTATATGTTTTCTATTCGATCTCACTCATATTCGATTAAGCTTCCACAAAGTTTGTTGTAGAAGTAGATCTTGTATTTTGCTTTAGTCTATTGAATAATATGTTGATCTACAGTGAGAAATTCTACAAATCTTTCCCAAAGAGGTTTCTTAGGCCTTGGTTTTTTGTTGAGATTGCCATCTTGTTGCCAATTGTCCTCCCAGAACCAGGCAAAATTTCCACTTTTCATCTCCTAGAAACTATGTTTTTGGACTAGGGCCCTGTTCTCCCAGGCCTTATTCCAAACTTGAAAACCATTTACTTGTCCAGTCATTCTTATGAGGTTCATATCCTGCCAATTCATTACATACTTTTGTTTCCATAGTTTTTCCCAAGGGGATTGTATTTCCTTAAGCCATCTCCACCAAACTTTAGCTCCTAGAACTCTGTTTAGAATTTCTGGGTCATGTAGACCTAGGCCACCATGGGATTTAGGTTTTCATACCCTTTCCCATGTTGCCAGGGCCCATTTCTTCTTTTCTTCACCTTTCCCCCAGAGAAAGTCTCTTTGAATGTTTCTTATTTGAATACTGACCCTAGTTGGTGCCAGAATGGCTGGTTTCATATAGATAGGGATGGCTTGGAGGATAGCCTTAGTGAGAATCAACCTCCCTACTAGATTTAGGGCTATGTTTGTCCACTTTCTGATTTTGTCTTTCAATTTATTTAAAATAGACTCCCAGATGTCCTTGTGCAACAGTTTATTAGTGAGGGGAACTCCCAGATACTTCGAGGGAAATGAATCTCTTTGAAAGCCCAAAATTCTAGATATATTTCTTTGAATTGAAACATTAGTGTTGAAAAAGAAAAAATTTGATTTAGTAAGACTTACCTCAGTACCCACTGCCATAGCAAACTCATGCAGAATTAGCTTGAATGCTTTGGCTTCCTGGACTGTAGGTGTGCCTTGAAGGATAGTATCATCCACAAATTATTGATGAGTCACCATGTCCCCACCTCGAGTGAGTCTCAGACCTTGAATTCTTCCTTCTTAGCAGAACTGGTTGCTCTACCTAACCCTTCCATCATTAAAATGGAAAGGAAAGGGGAAAGAGGATCACCTTTCATGAGACCTCTTGTAGGCTTGAAGGTTTTGGAGGGAGAGCCATTGAGAAGAATTGAACAGTTAGCAGTGGCAACTAGAGCCATGACCCACTTAATCCAATTATAGTCGAAGCCATATGCCTTTAGTACTGCTCTTATGTACGTCCAGCTAAATTTGTCATAGGCTTTCGCTATGTCCAGCTGAATTATCATCCTTGCCTGCTTATTGGTGATGAGTGAATGAACCACTCCATGTGCTTGAATTATGTTATCAAGAATTTGTCTTCCTTCCACATAGCCCATTTGCTCCTCTGACACCAGGGTTGGGAGGAGTGGTTTGATTCCGTTGGCAATTACTTTGGATATTATTTTGTAAACCACATTTCATAATGCTATATGTCTAAATCTATCTGGAGAGGTATCCTTTTCCTATTTGGGGATTAAGGCTATGAAAGATTCATTGAGTGCCCTCAAGACTGTTTTAGATCTACATGATTCTTCCACTACCTCTAGAATATCATGCTTTACAATCCTCCAGCATGTCTTGAAAATGTCCACATTGAAGCCATCTGGGCATGGAGCTTTCCCATTGTGCATCTTTGTGATGACTTCCTCAATCTCTTCCTCTGTCACTGGTCTGTTGAGATTGTAATTGTATTCTCTGAAGACCAGTTTAGGAATGTATTGTGTAAATTTTTCTGTAAATTGTGATCTATCTGCTGTAGTTTCCATAGCAATTCTCTGAAAATGCTGGACTAGAACCTCTTCCATCTCTTCATGAGTGTTTCTTTCCACACCATGATGATCTGTAAGTTTCACAATTCTATTGTTGTTTCTATGAGCTATGGTGGATCTGTGAAAGAATTTGGTGTTTCGCTCCCCTTCCTTAATCCATTAGACTCTGGATTTCTACCTCCATAATATTTCCTCTTGTAGACATCTGTTTTCCCATTCATGCTGAAGTGACTCTGCTATCTCTTTCCTTTCCTTAGTGTAGCCTTCAGTGATAAGAATTTGGTTTATTTCCTTCAGTTTATTTTCCACTTCTCCTTTAGCTTTGAAGATATTACCAAATTCATTTTTATTCCACTCTTTGAGTCTACCTTTAATGTGTTTGAGCCTACGATGTAGAAGGAACATCTTTGTTCCTTGCAAGTGTATCTCTTCTTTCCACCATTTTTCAACGTTTGTGGGGAAATCTGAGTGTGTGAGCCAAATGTTCTCAAACCTGAAGGGGTTATTCCTTGGTTAACCAATTAGAGAAGCTTCCAATTAGATGGGCCAGTGGTCTAAACCACCAAAAGGAAGGATGAACACTGTCAGGCCACTCCCCATGAGTAGAAGTCCCTCTGAGATAATAAGTCTGTCTAATTTTGAGGCTACTTGAGTAGAGCCCCCTCATTTGTTATTCCAAGTGAAAATACCATTGCTAGTGTCCATATCTACCAGTTTCATATTGGTGAGAAAGTACTGGAAGGCAACTGAATCCCTAACAAGTGTTCTAGTTCCCCCTTTATTCTCCGTGAGTGACTTTATCATTTTAAAATTTCCCCCTAGAATCCAGGGTAATGCTTGGTATCTCTTTTTCATTTCCTCCATTGTAGTGAGGAGTCGAAGTTTGTCCTCCATTGGTTGACGACCATAGACATTGGTGATCATGTAGCACTGCCTGTCACCTATAGGTTGGATAATCAAATAAAGGTGGTGTTTGGACACCTCCGCATCAAGCATACCAAATTTCTGACGGTCCCATAGGGTGAGAATGCCACTAACAGATTTATTTGTCTTGACCTCAAGATATTCATATCTATTTAGCCAGTTGCTATGTTTTTCTCTGACCTTCTCCACTGAGTATTTTGTTTCCTGAATAAACACTATGTCAAGTTTTTCCTCTTTGATCCTATTGCTTAGATTCCTCGGTTTTCTTCTACTCCCTAGTCCTCTAATGTTCCAGGTTGTAATCTTCATAGAGGTGGAGTTTTGAAGGAGTAATTGGAGAGGTCTTTCATTCTTCCTAAGTCAATCATGAGTTTGCCACACTCTAGCAACAATTCTTTCTGTCTTTTTCTTCCTCTCTTCCTGCCTGGTTTTTTTTCGATTTTTCTCGTTATTAATCCTATTAAGGAAGCCCCTTTTTTTTCTTGGTTGTCATGTCCTCTTTTGACTCCTACAACTTTTTCGTGTGACTTGTTAAGGAATATCTGTTGTACCTTGTCAACTTCCTCCTGTGGTATGGAGTTTATTCCCAGGTTTTCTCCTTGTTCTAGAAATTTTTCTACCTTTAGGTTCTCCCGTTCCTGAATCTCCTGTAATTCTTAGTCCTCTATACCCCTTTCACTTTGATTCATTTCGTGTTCCTTTTATGTTTCCATGGTACTCAATGGGTCTGTTGTGTGTTCACTCTGTTCCTGAGTGAATTCCATGCTGGTCTCTTTTCCTTTCCCCCTTTCTCCCTGATTCTCTATTTTCCTTTGATTGCCCTCATCTTCTTCTCTTTCTTCTAAGATATCAAATCTATTGTGACTTCTTGTTTTTTTATCATTAGGATTATTTTTTATCTTCCATCCCCCTCATTTCCCTTTTCCTCCCACTTTAGTAAAACCTGTATTGATTTTTTCTTTACTAGTGTTTATATATTCCTCCCTTTTATTAAGAGGACCATCTCTGAATAGGTGTCCATGCTCATGACATTTGCGACATCTGAACGGGATATGCTCATACTCAACTGTCTAAACCCATTTGTCATCATAGACTTCTAGAATGATATCGTCTGGAAGAGCTCCTGATAGGTCCATCTCCACACATATATGGGCAGAGGAGGTATACTTACCTCGTAGTGTTGCCTCTGAAATCTTAAAAAAATGACCTAATTTATTGCCTATAGCTTTTAAAGACTCTGGCATCCAATAATCTAAAGGCAAGGAGTAAAGTCTAATCCATACCGGTACTGATGTGAATGTTTCTCACTCCAGCACAAAGTTCATCGTCCATGGTCGCATATATAGACCAGCTACTGCATAGAAGTATGGTCCTCCTTCAAAAATCATATCTTTGTCCTCCATATTTGTAAGCACCCCTGTAAAAAAACCTTTAGATCCAAGATGTATATTTAACTCCCCTTTTGGTTTCCAGTTGTATTTTATCCAAGTGTATAGCGCTTTCTGTGTCGGCCAGATTCCCATAACTTTCCTATTATAGCATAGTTTGCCATATGATCCCTGTGCTCTTGCAGAGCTGGATCATTCAATAGTACCCACGGTTTATTATTGGTCTTGGGTTTATAGGGGCCCATCTTGGTTCTATTATTTGTTCCCTGACCTCTGTCTTTTGCTTTCTTCTCCTGTCAGTCTTCCTTGTGGGTCCCTTGCTCTGCATGGGTATTTTTTCCTTCCGCCTTTTGGGTTTCAGTATTTTTTGTATTGTCCTCTGAGGAGTGTGGAGGCTTGTTCTTTCTCCCTGCACTTCCTCTGTTTGAAACTAAATTACTATAGGAGGGAGTGGAGCTCCCTCCTCCATGCGCTTCCGTGGTTACCTGTTTATCTCTGTCACTTCCTTTGTTAAACCCTAGAACCAGGTCTCACTTCCGCTCCATCCCCCTCCTCCAATATTAAATTATTTTAATCAATATACATGTTAGAATATTTTAGTGGCAAAATAATTATATAAAAATAAATTATCAAAAAAGTTTATTCCCATTTTTCATATATTAAATTATTTTAATCAATATACATGTTAGAAATATTTTAATGGCAAGATAACTATAACCTCAAAATTAAAAGCAATACACCCTATCCTATTTGGCTTATAGAAGTGGGCATTTGCCCTATCAAGAGCCTAGATATGACTAGGCTTCTATTGTACAAGCACAAACTCAATAACATAGGAGACAATAGACTTCCTAAGCTAGCTTTAAATTCCAGCTTCCAGCAAAAACCACCTAAGGCTGAAATGAGGTTGGTATAAAGACAGGAGGGCCTGGTTAAACCATTGGGAGATCTTCCAAAATGTTGCATTAATGTTAAAAATATTTCTACTTCTAAGTTAAAAGAAAAAATATGGTGTGAGAAAGATTTAGCAGCTAAAATAAAATTAAGATATTATAAGGAGGTCATCAACCCCACCCTAGAAGATCAAAGGTATCTCCTGTTTTAACTAGTTCAAAGAAGAAAATTAATATAGCCAAGATTAGAACGAACTCTCATGAGCTCCATAGTGAAACAGGTCATTGGGCAGTTCATAAAACACCATGGATGGAAAGGATCTGCCATCTCTGTGAGAACATGAACATCGAGGATGAGAATATAAACATCAAGGATGAAAATCACTTCCTCTTAGAGTGCCCTGTGTACAACCACATTAGATCTTAGTTTCATAATCTTTGTTGCAATACGGTCCTTCCTAGCCTTTTATAATGTCAAAATTATAGTGAGTTCACGAGGTTTCTTTCCAAGCTTTTTGAGCGTAGAAATAAAATCTTAAATCAAACTAAATAATTTGTTTCTTTAGGTCCAATAAACCAAAGTTTGGTCTCAGTGGACATTAACCACCACCATCATCATCATAAAAATAAATTATCAAAAAAAAATATTACCATTTTCTATATATTAAATTATTTTAAACAAGATACATGTTAATAAATATTTTAATGGAAAAATAACTATATAAAAATAAATTATCAAAAACATTCTTACCATTTTCCCTGCAAAAATACTGTGACAGTGTCGAGACAGTGTATGTCTTTATCGCGTATTAGAGAAGTGGATTTGTTGGTATACCTTGTTATTTTGTTCACCAAGTATATGTTTCTTTTCATGGGTATATATTTAGTGTTGCACTATGTGAGAAACATGTACCATATTTTGCTATGAAACCAACTCAAGAAAAGATAGAAAAGATAGATCAACACCTTAGAATTCAGCCTCTTCGAGGGGGAAACCTCCTTTACATTACATAAATGAACAATTCTTGGATGATACAAATGACAAAACCTCCTTTCTATATATAGGAGTCTAAGGAGTCACAATATAACCTAGCCGACCTAACAATAATAATATAAAGCCACAAAAATAAAAATAGAGGGATTATATGGGGCACAGTAATAACAATATGGGGATAATAGGAGCACACCAATATTAATAAGGGATGCAACTACAATATTAATGGGGTTTCACTAGTATTATAGGGACCCAACATGCCCCTCTCCTTGAAAAAGGTGTTTTCCTCAACGCTTGAGTAGTTCTGGATGCTTCTGTATAAAATTCTCATCCTCCCATGTGGAATCTTCAACGGATAACTTCTTCCACTTGATAAGATACTCCGAAATTGATCGATTTTGTAGCTGTCGAGTTCTTGTTTCTGTGAAATTCAGGATTTTGCAAGGAGACCAATTTCCTTAGATCATATCTCCGCAAATATAGCGTGAAAACCACTGAAATTCGGACCTGAGATTTAGCATGATTTCTTCTCAAATGGGATTTTTTTTTAGCTTCTCAAATGTCACAGAAAAAAGTTATAGCGAAAATGCCACGATGACCTGTTTGGAGCAGTGAAACCCTAGAATCCAAAGCTCTGATATCAAATGTTATGAAACCAGCTCAAGAAAAGATAGAAAAGATAGATCAACGCCTTAGAATTCAGCCTCTTCAAGGGGGCAACTTCCTTTACATTACAGAAATGAACAATTCTTGGATGATTCAAATGGAAAAACCTCCTTTCTATATATAGGAGTCTAAGGAGTCACAATATAACCTAGCCGACCTAAGAATAATAATATAAAGCCACAAAAATAGCAATAAAGGGATTCTATGGGGCACAATAATAACAATATGGGGATGATAGGGGCACAACAATATTAATAAGGGATGCAACTACAATATTAATGGGATAATCACTAGTATTATAGGGACCCAACATATTTTTCCAATAAAGTTATGATATAAGTTTATTTATGGGATAGAAAATTTTATATTTTAGGATTTTTTAAATAAAAATAAGTTAATTTTAATTTAGTAACAACATAAAGCATTTTGTTTTTGGGTTTTATTTTAAAATTATTAATAAATATATATATATATATATATATATATATATATATATATATATATATATATATATATATATATATATATATAATAGTAATTTATTAAAAGATTAAAATATTGTTTGTTATGATTTTTATTTTGAAATATTATATATTAATTTCATATTAAATATATTACATTGAAACCCTGTGGAGCTTAATATGAAATTATTTTTAATTAAATGGAAATTGAAAATTTATTTATGATCAATATTAAAAAAAAAATAGAAAATATTATTATTACCTTTTTAATGATGTGTATTAACTCATATTGAATATGGAAAGGATTACACATATTCCTTATTTTGAATTATAAAATGTTTCTTTCAAACCAATTAAGCACTGATGCAAAAATTATAATATTTGTTAATTAACTTTATAAATATTGCAATATCAATGATGTTTGTACAAAAAAAAAGTATGTTATTGATTAATAATTAATATATGATTTATATGAAGGTTTAATATTTGATATGTTGTAATTATATAATAATAATTTAAAGTTCACCAGGTCTCATATGTTAGTGTGAGATGATCACATATGATTCAAAGTGTGGTCATGTGACACGTCATAAAATTATGGATGAAAAGAATAGGTTTTCAAAATAAAGTGTGTTTTTTTAACAAGGTTTGTTGTTATATATATATGAGTGTTTGAGATTGATTGTGTTAGTGTGTGTGTGAGAGAAAAATAGATGTAATTATTTATTTCAAACTACACTTTACAACATGCAAACTTAGAAAAGCAATGGAACACCAAGATCTATGCTTATAATCCACATAAGAGAAAAAATATTATTAAATAGTTAATTCTTTATATATCGTCATTATTATACAAATTATCTAGCATAAGATCTATCTTTTATTTGGAAATTTAGAAATTATCTCCACCATATTTGCTTAACTATCTCCTAGGATATATCTACAGTATCCCCTCAAATATTTCCACGAATTTGTCAATGTTCTCCATCCTTAAATTCTCTTATTTCTTCTCAACTCTCATTCCTAGGTATACTTCTACAATTAGGTCCCCTCATTACAAAATTCATCATATTATTAGTTAAACGTTAGAAGTAGGAATTATTCCTCCTTAATTAGAAACCTTCATTAAACTAGTCCATTTTCTATCCTTTAGTTCTTTATGCCTTTCTTCATTTTATATCTTCCATGAAATTTTTTCTTCTTTATTCTCGATCTTCTTTACTCCATACTATACATGCAACGAAGTTCATATAAAAAAATCACCATCCAGTAAAACACATGGATCGTTGACCACTATATCTGCTGGGTCACTAGGAAACTCTTTATAATACATGGTTCATCAATCATTCTTTTATCACTTGTCTTCATACATGTAGTTATTATTCCCCATATTTCATCCTTACTCATTTTCTTCACCCATGCTTTTGATGTTTCCACATCAGACAACTATGGAGAAAAATTTATTCATTGACTCCTAATCATGTGTTCTTTGTCTCTCACAAACTTCTATTACATAGTGTTTTAGCTTTTTGTTATGATGGAGGAGCATCTGAGCACTCTTAATCAAATTCTAAATCCAAAGCTATGGAGGAGGAGACGTGGACAATCACGTAAACTGGGAGCAAATTTCTGTTAAAAATGAGCTAATTTGATGGAATTGACAACTCTCTAGAAGAATTAATTAATGTAATTATCTGCCATGTATGATCCACGCCTTTTTTAATTTCTTATATAAAGAGAGTCTATGTGTGTGAGAGGAGATATATAGAGACAAAGAAAAAACTGTGAAAACAAAGTGTGGGTTCAATGTAGTCGAGAGGGGAAAGTATGACTAAGGCTTAAATGCCTTAGATTGTAACCATTCCGTATAATATAAAAGTGTGCTTTGTGTTGAAATTGTGTGTCTGTGTGTTGTTTCATAAATAGTCTGAATATCCCGTGTTGCAGGTTTGATCGACCATCGATCACTGTAAGGATCGATGGCAATCCAAGGTTAAGCGAATTACTGTTGTATGGTGTGTTGTGAGAATAGAGGTGGCAGAGTGGAAATGTGTTTTAAAAAGATTCCATTGGAAAACGATCAAACACAAAGAAGAACTGTTGGATTATATAGATCGATGAATAGTGATGGCGGAAGATGAGGAATTGCCTAAAGTTGATCTGGATTGTCAGATCCACAGATCCGTTAGATCGACGGTTATCACGTGGGTATAATGTATGAGCGTTAATGCGTGAGAAAAGTAGTTTCATAACAAGAAATGGTTTATCGTGTGGGCTCTAAGTGGTAAGTGGTAATTCGGGGTGGTCACCCGATTCCATTTATCATTCGACATGTAGCACACAGCAGGAGAGAGCAAACAACTTTATCGGGAGGGTAATCCTCATGTAGGTGGCTCATGCGATATGGCTATTAACCATTGGATCGTAGATAGTTGATTGAACAATGGAGATCGAGCAGACTGTTTGGTGATCAGGCTAAGCATAAATCGTTGGATTGGGTACCAGATTAATGATGGAGATTGAAGTTGATAAGGCTTGGGAAAGAGTAGACTTGACGAATTATGATCGGGAGTTTGATTTATTTTGAAGTTCGGTCTTTGGCGTTCAGAGTGGGACCGGTGTTCATTGTCGGATTTCCATGCATTTCCACTCTTTGTTAATTTTTAGGTTTTAGGGGAAGTACACCATTCAAACGCTTCTGATATATATAGGTGGGCCATAACCCACAGGGTCGCGTAAGGATATTATGAAATGAAAGGGAAATTTCCTTACCGCAATTTTCCCTTTCATCAAGTGGTATCAGAGCAAGGAAAAGGTTTCCTGCGAGAAAGAGAAAGGTATTCCGTGCAAAAGAAAGAGATGTGAGCAAAAGGGGAGGAGGTACAGTTATGTTGAAGACTAGAGAGTTTATGATCTTTGTGCTGTCGATAGCGGCAATAGAAGGTGAGAAAACTTGCAGCAGCCTAGAGCATGGAGTGCTCATATGGTTCCACAAGAGAGAGAACCAGAGAGATACCAAAGGACTAAGCTCAGAGGAGAAATCTTGGTGAGGTATCATGTAGCAGAGAAGACTTTTGCTGTAGAGGTTTTTTTGCAGCTCACAGAAAGATCATGAAGGCAGTTCCACTGAGGAAGTGGGTAGAATTTCTTTGGGATTAAGGAGAAGCATATGACGAGGAGGTCATAAACTTTTGTGCCACGGGAGTCTGATGTAAGATCATCTGAGCACTCTTAGTCAAATTCGAAATCCAAAGCTATGGAGGAGGAGACGTGGACAATCATGTAAACTAGGAGAAAATTTCTATTAAAAACGAGCTAATTTGATGGAATTGATAAGTCTCTAGAAGAATTAATTAATGTAATTATCTGCCATGTATGCATAACGAGAGATTAGGGATATGATTGAATTATTGTGGGAGGAAGTCGTGGATCTTAGATGATCCATGCCTTTTGTAATTTATTATATAAAGAGAGTTTGTGTTTGTGAGAGGAGATATAGAGAGACAGAAAAAAAACTGTGAAAACAGAGTGTGGGTTCAATGTAGTCGAGAGGGGAAAGTATAACTAAGTCTGAAATGCCTTAGATTGTAACTATTATGTATAATATGAAAGTGTGCGTTTGTGTGTTGGTTCATAAATAGTCTGAATATTCTTTGTTGTAGGTTTGATCGACCATCGATCACTGTAAGGGTTGATGGCGATCCAAGGTTAAGAGAATTATTGTTGTATTGTGTGTCATGAGAACAGATGGATCGTAGATAGTTGATTGAACAATGGAGATCGAGCAGACCGTTTGGTGATCAGGCTAAGCATAAGCTGTTGGATTGGGTACCAGATTAACGACGAAGATTGAAGTTGATAAGGCTTGGGAAAGAGCAGACTTGACGAATTATGATCGGGAGTTTGATTTCTTTTGAAGTCTGGTCTTTGGCATTCAGAGTGGGACCGGTGTTCATTGTCGGATTTCCATGCATCTCCGTTGTTTGTTAATTTTTAGGTTTTAGGGGAAGTACACCATTCAAACGCTTCCGATATATATAGGTGGGCCATAACCCACACGTTCCCGTAAGGATATTATGAAATGAAAGGGAAATTGCCTGACCGCAATTTTCCCTTTCATCAAGTGGTCTCAGAGCAGGGAAAAGGTTTCTTGCGAGAAAGAGAAAGAGATTTCGTGCAAAAGAAAGATATGTGAGCAAAAGGGGAGGAGGTACAGTTATGTTGAAGACTGGAGAGTTTATGATCTTTGTGTTGTTGATAGCGGCAGCAGAAGGTGAGAAAACTTGCAGCAGCCTAGAGCATGGAGTGCTCATATGGTTCCACAAGAGAGAGAACCAGAGAGATACCAAAGGACTAAGCTCAGAGGAGAAATCTTGGTGAGGTATCATGTAGCAGAGAAGACTTTTACTGTAGAGGTTTTGTTGCAGCTCACAGAAAGATCATGAAGGAAGTTCCACTGAGGAAGTCGGTAGAATTGCTTTGGGATTAAGGAGAAGCATATGACGAAGAGGTCATAAATTTTTGTGCCTCGGGATTCTGATGTAATATCATCTGAGCACTCTTAATCAAATTCGAAATCCAAAGATATGAAGGAGGAGACGTGGACAATCATGTAAACCAGGAGAAAATTTCTATTAAAAACGAGCTAATTTGATGGAATTGATAAGTTTCTAGAAGAATTAATTAATGTAATTATCTGTTATATATGCATAACGAGAGATTAGGGATATGATTGAATGATTTTGGGAGGAATTAGTGGATCTTAGATGATCCACTCCTTTTGTAACTTATTATATAAAGAGAGTTTGTGCGTGTGAGAGGAGATATAAAGAGACAAAAAAAAACTGTGAAAACAGATTGTGGGTTCAATGTAGTCGAGAGGGGAAAGTATGACTAAGGCTGAAATGCCTTAGATTGTAACTATTATGTATAATATAAAAGTGCACTTTGTGTTGAAATTGTGCGTCTGCGTGTTGTTTCATAAATAGTCTGAATATCCCGTGTTGCAGGTTTGATCGACCATCGATCACTGTAAGGATCGATGGAAATCCAAGGTGGCAGAGTGGAAATGTGTTTTAAAATAGATTCCATTGACAAATGATCAAACACAGAGAAGAGCTGTCAGATTGTATAGATCGATGAATAGTGATGGCGAAAGATGAGGAATTACTGAAAGTTGATATGGATCGTCACATAAACAGATCCGTTAGATTGACGATTATCGTGTCGGTATAATGCGTGAGCATTAATGCACAAGAAAAGTAGTTTCATAACAAGAAATAGTTTATTGTGCGGGCTCTAAGTGGTAAGTGGTAATTTTGGGTGGTCAGCCGATTCCATTTATCATTCGACACGTAGCAGGTAGCAGGAGAGAGGAAACAACTTCATCGGGAGGGTAATCCTCATGAAAGTGGCTCATGCGATATGGCTATTAACCATTGGATCGGAGATAGTTGATTGAACGGTGGAGATCGAGTAGACTGTTTGGTGATCAGGCTAAGCACAAACCGTCAGATTGGGTAGCAGATTAATGTTGGAGATTGAAGCCAATAAGGCTTGGGAAAGAGCGGACTTGACGAATTATGGTTGGGAGTTTGATTTCTTTTGAAGTCCGGTCTTCGGCATTCAGAGTGGGACCGGTGTTCATTATTGGATTTCCATGCATTTCCACTGTTTGTTAATTTCATGGTTTTAGGGGAAGTACGCCATTCAAACGCTTCCGATTTGTATAGGTGGGCCATAAACCACATGTTCACGTAAGGATATTATGAAATGAAAGGGAAATTGCCTCACCGTATTTTTCCTTTTCATCAAGTGGTATCAGAGCAGGGAAAAGGTTTCTTGCGAGAAAGAGAAAGATTTCGTGCAAAAGAAGGAGATGTGAGCAAAAGGGGAGGAGGTATAGTTATGTTGAAAACTGGAGAGTTTATGATATTTGTGCTATCAATAAGGGCATCAAAAGGTGAGAAAACTTGCAGCAGCCTAGAGCATGGAGTGCTCATATGGTTCCACAAGAGAGAGAACCAGAGAGATGCCAAAGGACTAAGCTTAGAGGAGAAATCTTGGTGAGGTATCATGTAGCAGAGAAGACTGTTACTATAGAGGTTTTGTTGCAGCTCACAGAAATATCATGAAGGCAGTTCCACTGAGGAAGTGGGTAGAATTTCTTTGGGATTAAGGAGAAGCATATGACTAGGAGTTCATAAATTTTTGTGCCTTGGGAGTTTGATGTAAGAGCATCCGAGCACTCTTAATCAAATTCGAAACCCAAGGCTATGGAGGAGGAGACATGGACAATCATGTAAACCAGGAGCAAATTTCTGTTAAAAATGAGCTAATTTGATGGAATTGATAAGTCTCTAGAAGAATTAATTAATGTAATTATCTGCCATGTATGCATAACGAGAGATTAGGGATATGATTGAATGATTGTGGGAGGAAGTCGTAGATCTTAGATGATCCATGCCTTTTGTAATTTATTATATAAAGAGAGTTTGTGTTTGTGAGAGGAGATATAGAGAGACAGAAAAAAAAACTGTGAAAACAGAGTGTGGGTTCAATGTAGTCGAGAGGGGAAAGTATGACTAAGGTTGAAATGCCTTAGATTGTAACTATTATGTATAATATAAAAGTGTGCTTTGTGTTGAAATTGTGCGTTTGTGTGTTCGTTCATAAATAGTCTGAATATTCTGTGTTGCAGTTTTGATCGACCATCGATCACTGTAAGGATCGATGGCGATCCAGGGTTAAGCAAATTATTGTTGTATTGTGTGTCATGAGAACAGAGATGGCAGGGAAAAATTGTATTTTAAAACAAATTCCATTGAAAAACAATCAAACATAGAGAAGAATTGTCGGATCATACAAATTGACGGACAGTAATGGTGGAAGATGAGGAATCACCAGAAGTTGATTTGGATCGTCAGATCAACAAATCCGTTAGATCGATATTTATCATGTGGGTATAATGCATGAGTGTTAATGTGCGAGAAACGTAGTTTCATAACAAGAAATGATTTATTGTGTGGGCTCTAAGTGGTAAGTGGTAATTTGGGGTGGTCACCCAATTCCATTTATTAGTCAACACATAGCGCACCGCAGGAGAGAGGAAACAACTTGATCGGGCAGGTAATCCTCATGCAGGTGGCTATGGCCATTAACCGTTGGATAGGAGATAGTTAATTGAATGGTGGAGTTTGAGCAGACTGTTTGGTGATTAGGCTAAGCGTAAACCGTTGGATTTGGTAACAGATTAATGACTGAGATTGAAGCCGATAAGGATTGGAAAGAGTGGACCTAACAAATTATGATAAGGAGTTTGATTTCTTTTGAAGTCCAATCTTCGGCATCCATAGTGGGATCGACGTTCATTGTCGAATTTCCATGTATTTCCGCTATTTGTTAATTTCCGGTTTTAGGGGAAGTACGCCATTCAAACGCTTCTGATTTGTATAGGTGGGCCATAACCCATAGGTTCACGTAAGGATATTATGAAATGAAAGGGAAAATTCCTCGCCGCAATTTTCCTTTTCGTCATCTTCTCAAAGATGTACGAAAAGAACCCACTTAAGATTGTGGATGACAAATAATCTCAATAATATAAATGGCTACTAAACATTGTAGATCTGCAGCAACTGATAGAAACAACACTTGCCAAATTCTGGATCTATGCCACAATCATAGTTAAACATCAAAAAGAAAGAGTAACAACTCCAATCATCCAATGGAAACTAGATATACAAAGAATAGTTTTATTGTAACACCTGTGAAGGGAACAAATAAATGTTACCAGTCCCCCTCTATGGGATGGGTTCTTGGCTATCCTCAAACTTCTTCAGCTTGTGTAGAGTCTCTCTCCTCTATAATGTGTAAAACCTAGCAAAAATATGTTGTGCGACAATGAAAATAATTAGAGTTACAATAGTGAGTGCAAAAATGAAAATAATCAATAGCGAATAATGAATGGAATATTTATCTTAGGGTTTTTATATATTGGTTTTATAATATTGATCCCTTGGGTTTAATATTATTCACTTCGATTTATTATTCCCTTAGGTTTATTAATCTAAGGGTTCATATTACAAGGCTATAATATTATTCTTATGGTTTATAATATTATTATTTGGGCTTAATATAAATCCATTTGGTTTATAATGATGGTCCAACATCACATTGTGACAAATATTGTCTCTTGGTCTAATGTCACGTTGTGACAACCATGGTCCATGGTCCATGGTCCATGTAATTAATTAATTATTTAATAATGAATGAAATAAAAATAAATTCATTATTTAATTAATTAATTAATTATTATTAATATTCCTGGATTTTAGAAATCTTTGGTTCATTTCTGTTGAGTTAAGATTCGAAGTATCCACAATAATAACCATATTCTGTCAATGTTTCAAATCTCAACAGGGATCCATCATCAAGACTTTTTCGAATGATAAAATAGAAGAGCTTAATCGAAAGATAAATATGGAGGTCTGCAACTCTTCTTGCTATCTTTATTCTAAATTTTTCGAGTAAAATGATCTCACTCCATGTATCCCCTCCGTACAGGGAAATAATTCTGGATTTTAGACATCTTTGATTAATATAGATATTAAATTTAATTTACAATATGAATAATAATATTAACTAATAATAGTAGTAAAATTAATTAATAATAATAGTCGAAATTATACGCCTTTGTTTTATGTCAACCACATTTACTAACGTGGTTGTGCTAGTAATAAATATAATAATCTCTCTCAATAATAACAACTACATCCTCCCGGATGTGGGTGTATGATCGAGTCTTAAATGCGAAGGGACAAGGATGTGGTGAGGTGGATCGACACCTACATACCTAGTACAGAAGGATTAAGAGATGCATGGTTGTTGGCTCTCGGCATTTGCGCAGAGCAGGACTCAGAGCAGGACTTTGGTCACATTGTAACTGTACCCCCTTACTTTGTTAATAGATTAGTCTTATTTAGAAAAAAAATAAAAAAATAACAACTACATCCATCCGTATCATTTATATCACTTTTAGAAATAACATTGTTCAAGATAAATATTTGAAAAACACAAAATATATCTCTTTTGATAAATTGTATATTATTTTAAAATTAATATTATTGAAAATAAATCTTTTGAAAAGCCCAAAATCTATCTATCAATGAATAGTTAACTAAAAATAAGTAAACAATCAATGACTAAATAATCACTGCTTTCTCTTTCATAACTATTTATTCAAAGTATAAATTTGACGGACACTACTCATCAAGTAAAAAAGATATGAGTTTTCTTTTAAAATTGTTCTCCAAATTCGTTTTTATTTTTACCCGTATTTAAAGTATTATGTATAATCAGTTTTTTTGTTAATATTTTGTTGTGAATGTAAAAATGTTTTTTTGCTAATATAAGTCGTATGTTTTTAGCTCTATCTTGACCATGAAATAAGCTTCAACTAAGTAATATCATAGATGTATATGTTTTATATTACTTTAAAAAGATCAAACATATTTAACCATATTCATTTCTAATGCCAAACTAGTCAAATATTTGGTATGACTATGTATGGTTCAAATGTTGTACAAAATATGCTAAAACATTCTCCAAAAAATTTCAAGCTTGATCAAACCCATTAAATATAGTGTATTTTGAAGAGGAAATCAATCTTAGCTTACAATTTGATGAGTTGGATTTAAGGAGGATATTATAAATAATAACACAATATTGAAGCCACTTTAACTAAGAATATGAGATTTTGAATAAATTCATAATTTTCTTAGGAGACTAACACCTAAAAGGCACAAACCTAGTTGTGTTTAGATTCAAGTGAGAATGTATTAACATCATAGCCTTAGTAACCACACATTTGAGATTTCCATATCCAACCACAAAATATATTTGTTTTCTAATCAAAGTAACAAATAAACCCATTTTATAAACACTGAGATCTATCACGAATGCGCAAACACTAAAGAAACTACATAAAAATCTCAAAATCAAACAAAAAAGTAATGTTTCATAGACATAAAGAATGGATCTCACGATTGTGCCAACACTAAAGAAACTACATACAAATCTCAAAATCATACAAAAAAGTAATGTTTCACGGACATAAAGAAGAAAGTTGATTAGTGTTTTATATAGAATACCAATGGCCCATGGGTGTGGACATGTCATGTGAGTCTCAACCTTTAGGCCTTAGCCTTCAATGTTCATGCTCTATACTTAAGTGAATGCAAGATTGCATAGTGTGACTAAAGACCGAGAAAGGTTTTTTTAATAAGTTCAAAGATCCATTATGAATGAGTCTATGTTTATCTTGAAGTGTCATCTCAAAATCTTAGTCTTATGGGTGTTGGATAATGCGGTGCCTATCTTGAAATCTCGACCAACAAAATCATTAACTTCTTTTGTTTTCTACCAATTAATGTGAAATTGTTTATATAATTCTTTGAAATATAAAAACAAATTGAATGTTTGGGTAATTTGTAAAGTGATTAAATTATATATATATATATATATATATATTATATATATATATTCATTCAAATTATAATTTTTCAGAGTGGGTAGAGGAATTGCTCGTACGGTCAAAATCCCTGGAATTTGGGCAAAAAATTTCAAAAAATCTGAAGAATTGCCCCTACGGCCAAAAGTGACAGGAATCCACGGAATTAAAAAAAAAAAAAAAAATCTTGTAAAGGGAGTGTTTGAATCAAGTTTTTGTTGGTGGAAATGGATTCAACACCATCATAAACTTTTAAGACACCTAAAATTATGAAGTTTAACAATTTTTACTTAAATTTACAGAAATCGCTATGGGTTTTTTTCAAAATATGACTCAAATTTTCATAACTTTCTAGAAAAAATCTATAATCATGCATAAGATTTTTTTCAAAATATAACCTAAATTTTCATAACTTTCTAGAAAAACCATCAAAATAATGCTATAAATTTCCAAGTAAATCAACCCAAAAACGAATCTTAAGAACCCCTGGATTCACGAGTCACGTCATTAGAGTACTGCCTGACAAATCTCTCCTCAATTTGCGAAGTATATTCGCCTATTTTCTAGCGTTTAGTGTGTCACAATTTGTCTACGCATGTGTACGAGGCAACCCACAATTTACAAACCAATGGAGCATGATCATGAGCAGGTTTCTTGTAGGTTTCTTGTGCACACTTTTCAAGATGTCGAGTCTCGACCCAATCGTGAGATAGCGAGAAAATCGATGTGACAGCGAAGAAATCGGAGTAAAGATTTGAAAGTACTCTAACGAAATTTTCTCTCCTCTGCCCTTCCACCGACGGCTGAAATTTCATGGCTATTCCTGCGTAGATGTGGCCTACTGAAATTTTCTCTCGCCTACCGCTCGAGAAGCGTTAAAAAGGGTACGTCTCCATTTCATTTCCACGATTCATTGTGCTACTTATCTGATTCATCTCTGAGTTTGGGCCTTCAGCTTCTAACATAAACCATGATATCAGATGAAATGAAGCCGAGTGAGAAAAGAGATGAAATAGTTTGCGTGACGGGGGCAGGGGGTTTCATTGCCTCATGGCTTATCAAGTTTCTGCTCACCAAAGGCTATATTGTCAGAGGAGCAGTTCGCACCAACCCAGCTGGTATATCCACTAATTACCAGTTTTCTTACAACATCGCATGATATAATTATATTATTTGTTTTTGCATGGAACATGTATGTAGATATATTCTCTTAAATCATATCTGGAAGTAGAGTTTCTGAAGAGATTTGACATGAGTGTAGATGATGGGTGGAAATATGAGCATTTGAGAGATTTGGAGGGAGCAAAGGAGAGGCTTCAGCTTGTCAAAGCTGATATTCTTGATTACCAGAGCTTGCTTACAGTTATTCGAGGTTGCCATGGTGTCTTTCACATGGCTGCCGTTCTCAACCACGACCCTGCAATTACTTCGTGGCTTCTTTCATTTATCGTCATAATTCCAATTCCATGCAGTTGGTTTCAGCTGAAATGATTCTGATACTATTAGATCTTGCTAATCATTGTTTTATAATTGATGAAAGCAGGAGAAAGTTATAGAGCCTGCGACGGAAGGGACGAGGAATGTGATGGAGGCTTGCGCAGAAACAGGGGTCAAGCGCGTTGTCTTTACCTCTTCTATCGGTGCTGTTTACATGGATCCTCACAGAGAACCACTAGCCATAGTCAATGATGACTGCTGGAGCGACTTGGACTACTGCATAAAACCAAGGTATTAATTAAAAGCTGTTTTTTATTATCAATTATTACAGATAGAGGTTGAATTGGCTTATGCAAATCACGGAATGATAACTAATTGGCCTCTTCCATGCATTACAGGATTGGTATTGCTATGCAAAAATATTGGCAGAGAAATCCGCATGGGAGATTGCCATGAGAAGGAATTTAGAGCTGGTGGTGATTAATCCGGGCCTGGTTTTAGGTCCTTTGTTGCAGAACGCCATGAACCCCAGCACTGCTCATATTATGAAATACTTGTCAGGTGGGTATTGCTTAAAATTTATGTATATGTTATAGTCAGTTCGTTCGTAAAATGCACAGATGGTTTTTAATGATTTAATTGATATTCATATATCTTGATGATGCTCAGGATCTGCTAAGACGTATGCAAACTTAACACAGGTATATGTAGACGTGAGGGACGTGGCAAAGGCTCACATTTTAGTTTATGAAACGCCCTCAGCCAGTGGGCAAAGATATCTGTGCGCAGAATGCAACCTCCATCGAGCAGACCTGGTCCACATGTTGGCCAGAGAGTGCCCTCACTGTTGCCACCCTACCAAGTACGTACACAAACTCAACTCTCACATAAAACATATTTCACTTTGGGTTCTGTCAAACTGTGTTATATTTAGAAACATAGAAGATAAATGAAGCTTGCAACTTCATGCGTGCAGGTGCTCAGACGAGAAAAATCCAAGGAAGCAGCCATACAAGTTCTCCAATGAAAAGCTGAAGGATCTGGGCCTTACGTTTACGCCTATGAACCAGTGCTTAGCAGATGCAGTCGCCAGCTTACACAACAGGGGCTTTCTTGAGCATTAAGTTAGAGGATAGGCTGATACCGCTGAAAGCCTTTATATCATCCTGTGGGATGTGAGAATCGTTGGAGTCGTCGTTACATTTCTTTTGCAGTAATAGGCACTGTTAAATAGCAACCAAAAAAACTCCAAAAGTTCCAAAAGTTCTGCAGCAGAATCAAAAAGAGTCGTATGTCATTTTTTTTGAGATTTCGGTGACAAAATATGGCTGAAGAAATTGAGGTTAAATCTTGATTTGTTGCAGTTAAAATGGTTTTTTAATTGCATATTTGGATTCAGCACCCTGGAAAACCCTGGATTTCTTTAATTATGCAGAAACTAGCTATCAAACTTGTCATTCCAATAAATTGCTGTTGAATTTTGGATTTTGACCAGAAAACCTACAAGAAAAACTTCCAAAAAAATCACATTATAGATAAATGCAATCAAAAACTCCAAAAATTCCCACGGACAAGGCTTTTCTTTTTATATAAATGACTAGACAGCCAAATAAGTTAAATAGTTGATTAAAACAGGCAAGTAAGTTAAATAGTTGATTAAATTGCATGGTTGTATTATATTTATGTAGTTGATTAAATTGCATGGTTATATCATAATATATAATTATAGTGTGAACTTCTTAGACTAAGAGTTTCTTCCCCTAATTTTACATTTTATTTTTCAATTGTGTGTTACTTTAACTTTTTAAAGTTTAGAGTATTTTCTTTAAGTTATATATATATTATATGTAAAATAATAATGATGATAGTGTTTAATTAACCAAATTTTTTAGTTATTAAAAAAGATTTATTCAAAATTAAATATACAATTAAGAATATATATTTTTTTATTAAATTTCATTTTATAATTTTTTTCAAATCTATTCAATGGTGGAGGTGGTGGTGGTGGAGGATCGGACCTAAAGAAACGAATTATTTAGTTTGATTTAACATTTTATTCCTATGTTCAAAAAGCTAGGAGAGAAGCCTTCCAAGCTCACTGTGATTTTAACATCGTAACAGGTTAGGAAGGTCAATATTGCAACAGATATTTTGAAACTGAGATCTAATGTGGTTGCAAGCGGGGCACTCTAAGAGGAAGTGATTTTCATCCTTGATGTTTATATTCTCACAGAGATGGCAGACCTTTCCATCCATAGTGTTTTAGGAACTGTCCAACTACTTCACCGTGGAGCTCATGAGAGTTCGTTAAAACGAAGAGATACTTTTGATCTTCTAGGGTGGGGTTGATGACCTCCTTATAATATCTTAATTTTCTTTTAGCTGCTAAATCTTTCTCACACCACATTTTTTCTTTGAGCTTAGAAGTAACAATATTTTTAATGTTATTAATGTTTTGCAATGCCAAATTCTCGTCAATCTCCCAATGGTTTAACTAAGCTCTAGTGTTCTTATACCATCCCCGCTTGAGCCTTAGGTGGTTTTGGCTGGAATTTAAAGCTAGTTTAAAAAGTCTATGATCTCCTATGTTATTGAGTTTGTGCCTGTACAACAGAAGCCTAGCCATAGCTACACTCTCGATAGGGTAATGACCCACTTCTATAAAGAGAATACATCTCTCACATAATCTATATATATATATATATATATATATATAAATTATCCTAACATAACTTAAATGTTTACCATAAAAACAATGCACATTTGTCATCACTTTTTCAATCTCTACTTGTAAAATTATTATTTATTTAATATATTTGAAAAAATACCATTTTAATTAAATAAAAATAATATAAAAAAAATAAAATATATATAATTTATTATATATTTATTAAATTTTAATAATTAATTAAAATGATTTTTTTAATTTAATTTGTTATATTTAAAATAGTGGCACTTGATAAGTGATAAATATTATTACATAATATTATTTAAAGAAAAAAATAAATAAATATATACCAATCTATTTAACAACATTTAAATATTTAAATTAATTAGATTTAAAAATATTAAATCTTGAAATATCAAATTACTATGAGAGATTAAATTTCTTTATTTATTAATTTTTTTTTAATGTTCAAAAAGGTGATTACTTAATAGTTTCTTTAATTAAAAAATAAATTCTCTCAAAAGCATATAAAAATTCTTAAATCTCGAAACAAATAATTTCCAAATTGAATATATAATTTATTAATTTTATGTTGATTATAATTGAGAGAAATCATTCCTACTTTATCCAAAAGCCAATACAATAATGTTATAAAGCAAAATTAAAACAAAAATATAAATCTATATAGCATATAGCAACCATTCTAAATATCCCCATTTAACATATTCATCTCTCACGGATATATATCCTTTCAATGTCATTATAAAAAAAAATTATATTATTTTTCCATATTCGAATACACAATCTAATGAAATCATTTTACTTTTAAAAATAAAAATGATATTAAATTATTTTACTCAATAAAGAAATATTTGATTGGCAAAATAACTCTATAAAAATAAATTGTAAAAAAAAAAAATTTACCGTTCTCCCTGCGGACAGTGTCGGGACAGTGTTTGTCTTTATCACGTATTACAAAAGGCAGTAGTTTATCTAGTGGAGGAATGGCCCGTTTTCCGGCACCGCCCGGAAAATCGTCTGGCTCCAGCCGCCAGCAATCCCTCCGCCCTTCACCACCCTCCCCTAGTTCCCCACCCTCCTTCTCCACCACCCTCCCCTGGCCATCCTGATATTCCCTCACAGAAGATCCGATTGGGGCTGGCAATCCTGACATCCCTTGATAGATCAGGTCCGAGCTGGTGAGTTATTGCCATTGGAAATTTGAAATGAAGAATTGCAATCTCGCGGGCTTCTCACTCACCATCCTCCTCAACTCGATGCCTCCCGCTCTGCAATTCCTCCTCTCTGCAACTCCTAAACTCTGCAGCTTGCCACCCAGGTACAATTCGGACGAACCTCCGACTCTGTTAATTGAAATTCCCTTCAATGCAAAATCGAAATTCCCTGATATGTAAAATCATCAGGTTCTGGTTGCTAGTTGCTGTTATTTTCATTGTAAAACCTTTGAGGACACCGAGTATCCTCAACAATTAAATTGACAGATAGATTTTGGGAGCTACCGTGAAGACAAGTGGACTTGACACTGAAACAATCGCCATGGTTTACATGACAATAAACCCCCTGTTTTGAAGAGCCCGCATTTCACTGAACAAAACGCGTACTCTATGACTACTTATGCATACATGACCATAAGTATATGTTGCATATCAATGCGAAGGGGTGAAAATGTTGAGAAGAAGAAACACAAGTAATGCATTTGAATTGACGGACGTAAAAAATTTGACCCGCCTCCACCATTAGCATTCAACCGGGAATCAATATCAACATATTTTGCCGAGTTAAAGATATGGCAGGACTTGACAAAATTAACAAAAACTAAAAGTTAAACTATTTTTAACTTTAAAACAACATCAATGAGTTTAACTTTAAATGATTCAGATTAAACTATTTTTGTAAGACTGGAGGATGCCTTTTTTTTAAAGAGTGGACCTAAAAAATTTCCCTATCCCATGTAATTGTAGTGCCTATGGGTGGGTCGCTGGTACTAAGCCATCTCAAAATACTTTAATTTTGGCCAACAATGATCACAAGGATATGGACAGTAGACAAACCCAAACGCCTGAAGTCTAAGCAATAGCCACAACCAGCAAATCCTATGCAAGGGAGGAGCATGCCCACTGGGATTTGAACCTGGATCTTCATCACAACAACTGCCCCATTCGAACACTAAACTACAGCTCGATGGACTATAATTCAGGTTCAACTATTGCATTAGCTTTCCCTGTTTAATTTTGCTTATACTATAGCATTTGTTGTTATAAGCAATATTCAATAATGTCTATGAGGCTTATTGTTTATCTGGCTAAGATATTCTAAGTTTCTACTACCAGGGATAACCTTGGTAAGTGCACTTATTACCAAAATAAGAGAGTCATGCTTCCTAATTGTCTGGGGCAATTCTATCACAAAGCCTGCATATATTTCTTCCATTTACATTCTTTCATTTCAAATTAGCCTCTCGTGAGACCTTTTTGTAAGTTATAGATATGATTGTTTGTTTGATAGTGGGTTGTCCTATTTGTATCCCAATGATCGCTTTTATATCAACCCTATCTAGTAGAGGATGGACCTTGCATGTAGAGATATAAATCAATCTGGATATGATCAACCCATCCTTACTCTTCATCAACAATCCTTATTCTTCATCAACAAATTTCCAGAAGTTAAAACGTAAACATTGGGGGAACTCAACGTTTCCTTATTTTGGTTTGTTACCAAACACAAGGGGAAATTTCATATGATTTATGAGTTGATTGTATAGCCGCATTGGCTCTTTGCTTATACTTGGCATTATATCTTCCTGCCATTAAATTAGCTATTAGGAATAAGCTTGATGTTTGCAAGCATCAGGTTTCATTTATGCTACATTCCTTGTGGCATCCTGGCTTGTACCTTATCTTCAGAGGCTCTTGAGAATGAGAAGCTAGATATGAGGTTTCTTAAGTATTTTGGTAATAAATTTGAATTGGATTTTGTGCTTGGGGTGACAGGAAATGGTAATGATTGGACCCATCATGTCACCTATTCTAGCCTTTTTCCTTTGTAGGTACATCATGCATATCAACAACCATTAGAGATTCTGGAGTTTTCTTGCACCCTATGAGAGTGTACAGTCCCCATACGAAGCCTAGTTGTTATCAACTGAAAATGAATGTTTCATTATGCATTTTCAGAGGCATCCTTTTCTCAGTAATTCAAATATAAGAATGTGAATCCATTGGCATGAGCGTTGTCTTGAAGGCCATTTACCTTGTCTCTCTTTACCCGAGGACTACCTTGTTCATCTAGCTAGACTAGATGAAGGTACAAATCATGGATATGAGAGCTATGGTTCTTTGGGGAAGTTCTAGTTTATTTTTTTGATATCACCTATTCGGAGGATATTCTGCATATTTTGGTGTATAAATCACTATTAGAGGTATATGTGGAGGTATTTCTCACCACCAAGGTATCTTCTCACATTGTCTGAGGCATATTCTACATATTTGGAGGGACAGTGTGGACCTTGGTTACATGCGTAAGCCAAGAGTGGTTAAGGGACCTTCAGGGAGTCATGGTGAAGGGAACATTCATATGGTAAATGTTCAACTTAGTTCCCTTCATGTTGCTCTGACTCCATAACCCAAAGGATAAGGCACTTGTCCTCTCAGTTCCACCATTTTCACATTCTAAAATCCTAAAACAATCCACTTCACTAATATGATTTTTGGATCCACATTCAAGGACAGATTAGTGATTTTATCTTAAGGGATTCCCCCCTTATGTTGGAAAAGAACCAGCCTAAAGTGAGGAGGATGACTATTGAAGTGACAATGGGTGATTTTCTCAAACTCTCCTTGAGTTTGTACTTGATGATTAGACTTTGAACATCTTTGAAGTGCATCATTTGTAGGTAACACCTCCCAAACCTTAATAGTAAATACGTACTCCAATTTTAATTTTTATGGTTTTAAAAATTAAATCAAACACAAATTTTAATCTAAGCAACAAACTAGATCTCCATGTTCTCTTCTTTTTTCTTTTGTTTATTTTCATCAGGTTTTTGAGCAACGAGGATTTATGACTAAGAAATATTATTTTTATTTGTGGAGTAAAAGTTCTCTTTTAGATAAGGCCACCAGTATGGTGTCTGCAGTTGCATACATCAAAATTGTAGATTTACTTCTGTCCCATTAGGTCCAATTGCTTTTTCATAACACAATTTATTCCTGGATTATCTCTACAATTTAAGTTATATTGTTCCTAGTAAGACTTTTGGGTCACAAGCATTTATACTTCATAAAAGCTTCCAAAAATTAACTAGTATTTCTAGTTATTGAAGAAAAAGTAACAGAAACTTTTGCTCCTAAGCAATACTCTCTCGAAGGAACTTGCTCTTTGACAAGTGAGTGGGTGAACAACTTTTGCAAACCCTTCCACGTGAGTTCACAGAGAGCTATAAACATTTTCAGTGTCGAAACAACTCATATGTCGGCTATGTCTCCTCGTATCTGATGTATGTTATAACTTCCTTTTCCTTTGTCCACAACAAGGCACTACAACTGATTGTTGATGTTAAAATAATCATTCCTCATGCTTGCCTGCAGTTCATCATTATTTTGATTTGTTGATTCTGCATAGTCCTTAACCAGTTTACCAAGGACTTCCACTTTCAGTGTGATATTTTGAAAGACAACATTGATCCAGATTTAAACAGGAACGCAACAAAATACAGAGATAACCATATACACAAATATGCATCGGAAATAATACTTCATTTCATTAATGGAAAATACTGAAATATGCTTACAACCAGAAATGGAAATAAACCAGCTAAGGTGATGGTAGCTTATCTCTAAGAAGAGATGTGGTGACTACATGCCTCTGAACTGTTCCGAAAACTGTGTTACAATGAGGCTCGAAGGCCTATTTATTGTTGAGAAACAATGGAAAACCCTTCACATTCCAAAACCTACCCCTAGAAGATGAAACGCCAAATTGTGGGCCCCGTTTTGGGTAAATTGGTACATCACTTTCCCGGGGTTGTAACTTTGGCATACGATCTCCGTTTGATGCGTATGATAGCTCGTTAGAAAGATCTATCCGAGAACTACCACTTTGGGAAGGGCAACATCGGTCCATGGACCCATGTTGCCCCAAAATTTCCCAAAAAACGTCGTTTAGGGCCTCAAAACGGCTCCGGAAGTTCAGGACCCGAAAAACTGCTAAAAATAGTAAGTTGTGCTACAATTAAGGAAACTGAAAAACTGAAAGAGACAGTTGCGGGGTTCCAAATGGGATAGGTGGGTGGCCACCAACATCCACCTGGATCATTCCTCCTCCCTTAGGAAGCAATGGTCCCCATTGCGTTGAGTTCCTCTATCTGCCGAACTTGTCCTGCAATCTCTGATGTGTCCAGCAATGGTGGGAAGCATGGTCGACGACGGTCCACATTAAACACTCGGTGCAAGCGAAGGAATGGAGAAATGTTGTGCTTCAAAGCATTGTTTCCCATAGCCTTG